>CM042792.1:18688188-18806760 GCA_018691245.2 Ips nitidus | reverse complement strand
AAATTTTAAAATCGCATTTTTCTCTAAATTTCCCATAATAAACTAAAACGTTTTTTTTTTCACATTTTGAAAGAGAACCAGTTTATCTATAATTTTCGTTAAATAAAATTTTCAGTTATTTCAAAAACAAAGATGGTGTGGGGTGTTCAATTGTTTTTGCAATAACCTGCTTTAACTTTTTAACGTTATGACCGATTTTAACAAATTTGGTATCGTTGAAAATGGAGATCGGGATCTCCTCAGTCTTTTGATTTCTCCTTCCAAGAAGTGGAGCTTTTCGTCCAAACTTCGGTACCGTTTCGGGTCATGCCGATAACGGTCTGGAGAACGAGATTTTTCTCGAGAACGTTTCTTTCTATCTTTCCCCATCGTGATGGTGTAGTTTTTGGCCTACAAAAAAGTGGATTTTAGCTAAAAAAAAACATAGTAAGAATAAATTCACGTATTGGTAGTTGTGCACACAAAAATAATAACGGAAAAGTCCACATCGGCCGGTAATACAGGTTCCTAGAAGGGGACGATTTTTTGCTCTTCTCTTTAAAATGTGTGGTAAAAGTATACGCAAGGATGGTACTACATAGTCTTATAATCAAGTGATCTCGAGAACGAGGCGCCGTAATATACATTTTTTTTATTATCATTTACATTTTCCAATATGATATACATATTCAGATAAACATTTCATATTTATAGGAAATTAATTATTATCATAGTGTGTACCCAAACAAGTAGCTAAAAATTAGAAATTTCGTGTTACTGCTAACAGTCATCGGTCGAGAGCCACTATCAAAAATGTACCAAAACCAAAACAGATAATAGTATATTACATACTCAGGTGGAAAGGGTTTGATTTCTGTCGAGCAATTAGGTAGTTTATCTCGAGACAGAAATTAAACTTTCTACCGTGGTTTGTATACTATTTTATTTCACAACCATTTATCAAACTTTTAATGAATTGTTCAGTTGAAATATTGATTGCTAATAGTCTCTAACAATAAGGTAGTATAGGTGCACGAGTAGTTATGACTTCAACCATAACGACTGGTGATTTGTTTACAATCTTGACAACGTCATTATTGTGCTATTCCGTCTTTAATATTTTGAGCTGAAACGTTTCTTAAAGTGCTTTTAAAATGGAGATTTTTGAAGACGCAGATGTTACTCATCATCACTGAACTACGAGCTGTTGCAGAGGTGGGCGGCAGTCTCTTCACTATAAAAAGTTAAGCCCAGATATGACAAAACGCATATTGACATTCACCAGGGTAGAAAGTGACATTTACCCGGGTGGAAAGTAAAAGCAGGTAATTTTCATCTTTCCACCCGGTTTACACATAAGAAATAACGTTATTACATACCCGGTTGAAAATAAAATATTTTTTCCGTTCCGTTATCCCGTTAGTTCAAGCTGTTTGTTTCAAGTAAACTGAAATCGATTTTAATGGAACCAAATTTTCGAAAAGTAGACTCTAACAATATTCCAAAAGTTGATGCCTTTATGGTAGCCAAGTACTTTTCAGAATGTGAGCTATTTAAATTGGCGGAAATTCGAGGTATAAAAGCTAGCAGGTAGGTAATTGAAACTAGTTTACTAATCACATGTTCAGATTTTATCAAAAATATTAACTAACTACCCTTTATGTTTCACTTTTAACAGTGCCGGTAGGCAGTCTTAAGGTACGCGTCCACTAATCGGTATCGGCACGGACGGTTCGCATTGTCGGAATCGGATTTTTTTGTGTACTGCGTTTACTATCACGGATAATCGGTAATTCGCATCGGCATTTTCTATCTGTCATTTTAACTTTGTGGTGTTGAAGACAAGCGATGTCGTCCCTGAATGAAGAAGATTTTGTTATAATATGCTTACTGTCAGAAGAAGAACAAAACGAAAAGAAAAGAAAGAAATGCTGGGTTCATAATATAAATATAAAAAGACTAAGATTCGGTGAATATAACAGTTTATTTTGTGATTTAAATAAGGATGACATAAAGTTCTTTCAATATTTTCGAATGTCGCATACTAGATTTCAAGAACTATTAGATATTTTAAAACCATGTTTATTGAAACAAAATACGTCATTCAGGGAATGCATAGGACCAGAAGAAAGATTATCAGTTTGTTTAAGGTACGTATATTTAAAAGTTTATAATGTATATTGTTAGTAAAAACATACTAAGAACGAAACCTTAAAAATGTGTTTAGAAGCTGGTCCGATCCCGTTTCTTCCATGTCAGTGCTGGGCAACTCGTAACTTGGGGGTGAAACGTAGTCTTGCTGTTCTTGAAAACTAGAAATATTCGATTCAGTTGTAGTTTCATCTAATAACCTAAGTTCAACTTTATTAACGATCTGAAATAATTCATTTTTGATCAGAAGTTGATCACGTTTTGGAAATGTTTTTACAGTTTTGGACATATTTAAAAAAAATCAGTTAATGTATCTTCCTGAGCTGATGATGGTTTTACTTCTTCTTTCTTTGACAGATAGGTTTCCAAAACTGAGGCAACACTTGAACTTTGAGGAACAACTTTTTTAGCTCTTTTTCTGCCACTGTAATTTGACGTTGCTGGTGTAGCTGAACTTGAAGCCTGTGTATCTGAGGTGCCAGGAGAAGGAGAAGTGATAGGACTCATCATTGTTTGTAGGTGTTCTCGAGGGTTTTCCGATTCCTCAAGAATATCACTCTCATCAGAAAGGTTTGATCTTCTCTCTTGTTCATCATTTAAGTATGGGACTAGAAACACTAATTCTTTTTCATATTTTGGGGGCTTTAGTTTTGATGCCCCTTGCCCACTTTTGGTTTTTCGTAAGTTAACAGCCTTGCGAAAATTATCCCTAGTTTTAGTCCATCGTTCTTTGCATAATTTATCTGCAAGTAATAAAAATGATCAGAACTAGATTTTAGTTTTTGTTTTAGATTTTTGGCTACTGGAAACTCGTTCCGGTCACTGGCTTTTTCATTTCGGCTTGGTGAACGTACAGTAAGGGAAATTGTATATTCAACTTGTGAAGCGATGTGCACAATTTTGCAACCAATCGTTATGCCAACACCTGATGAAAAACTTTGGAATACATCAGAAAAATGTTTTCGTGAAAAATGGAACTTTCCAAATGTGGTAGGCGCAATTGATGGCAAACACGTGCTAATTCAGGCACCACCACATACTGGATCTGATTTCTTTTGCTACAAAGAACATTTTAGCACCGTACTTTTAGCAATAGTTGATGCAAACTACAAATTTATAAGTGTAGATGTGGGTGCGTTTGGTAAGAATTCAGATGCAGGTATATTTCGAAATTCTATTATGGGTAAAAGACTGATGGAAGGGAATTTAAATATGCCTCCCCCAAAGAGACTGCCAGAAAGTAATGTAATTTTGTCACATGTAATAATTGGGGATGAAGCGTTTCCATTGACTTCATTTTTAATGAGACCATATTCACGTGATGATGCTCAAGGAGACGAAGAAAAAAAAGTGTTTAACTATAGACTAAGCCGAGCAAGAAACACTGTGGAAAATTGTTTTGGAATATTGACGCGAAAGTTTAGACTTTTTGAACGAAAACTGAGTATGTCTCATGAACATGTAGTCTGTGTTGTAATGGCTACCTGCTGCCTTCACAACTTCTTAAGAAACGATGCATGCCAATGGACGGAAAATGATCAACGAGTTTTCCTTTCTGGTACGGCAGGTTTGCAGCGTTTAAGAGGAACAGGTGGTGTTGCTCGACATGATGCGCTAAATGTCCGCAATACATTTAAAACATATGTAAACTCTGAAGTAGGATCAGTAGAATGGCAATTGGCAAGAGTTAGAGCTGGACGACGATTACCATAAATTGTGTGATGACCATAACTGTTTTTTCGCAACAAATATTATAATAAATAACTAAAAATACTTACTGGGTTGATTCATTTTCATTCCAATTTCATCCCAAATATTATCCCTGCGAAGAATATTGGAATATTCTGGATGCCCAACATTATATAGTTCTTCATATTCCTGAACAATAATGATAAGCTTTGATATATCCATTGCATGCGTCGACTTGTCGGTATACGCACTAACAGCAATAATCTGCATCGGCACTATCGGCAGTCTCGGTACGGACGGATTTTGATTTCGTCTTCGGAATCCCGATCGGAAATGCCGAAGTGCGGTAGGTCCGATGACGATAGGTGAACGCAGTCGTATTTGATTCTATGTAGTTGATTAGAAATGCGATTCGTCCGATGCGTACCGTCCGTGCCGATACCGATTAGTGGACGCGTACCTTTATGGTGACTCTGCAGTGGGATATGTACAAATAATGAGAGAGAGTGGTATTTGCGTCATAAAGAGAAAAGTTTGTCCTGAACACAAAGCTAAGTCGAAGTTGTACAAGGTGACTATTGTATTGTGCTTTTGCTTGGAGATGAACATGGAGGAATCACAAGTGGAAAATGATATTATAGGAGGTGTAGAGACGGAGGAGCTCCTCATAGATTTAATCCAAAACTATGAGTATCTTTATAATATGTCTCACAAAGACTACAAAAACAACGTTGTAAAAGAAGCGGCTTGGGCTAATATAGCGCCTGCCATAAAAATATCAGGTATCTTGTTAGAGATGGGTTTTTTTATCCAAATTTTACCATCATACCCTTCTTGTTTTCAGTTAAAGAGTGCCAAAATTTGTGGAAGAGTTTAAGAAACAAGTTTACCCGAGAAAAAAGAGAAGGCCCAAAATCGGGAGCGTCGGCAGAAGTGAGGTGGCCCCTTTACAAAAAAATGCTTTTTTTTAAAAGTACCATCGACCGAGAAAGTAAGTTTGGATAATGTTCCATGATTCAATGAATTACGGTAGTGTCATTTAACAGAACTCATACAATTACTCCTACCGTCAGACCACAATCGGCGATGTCGGCCGAATCATCAGTGTCTATATCTTCACCAGGGTCCCTATGGGACAGTATGGATGTGTTGTTGTCTCCTGAGGCTTCCACAAGTAGGCTCTTGGAAGAAGTGGCACCCCAGGAGGCAGCCACAGAAGCCACACCATGCCCTGGTAACAAATAATCAATATTTTTTTAATATTTTTGTCAATTTAATCTGTCACATTTTCAGGAAAAAAAAGAAAAGCGAACCAAGCCCTGGCATCTACAGAATTGCTGTCCGTTGCACGCAGCATTTCCGAGCACATGAAAACGCCACAGAGCGAGAATAAAACGTGTACTGACCACATCTGCGTGGTTTTAAATAATTTGCCACCAGATGTGGCCAAAGAAAAACGGAAAAAACTTTTGATGGTTCTATATGAAAATTAGATTGTAGTGGTTTAGTTACATTTTTATTATTATATATTTAGGCTATGTTTTAATTAAATATATTTTGTTTTTAACCTGAGAGTAAATTTTTGTCTTTGAGGAATGGAGTTATTAAAATACATACTTAAAAATGTAATGCAACTTCTGAATGTTTAAATTAAAAACTTAACACAGAACAGTAATTACATGCTTACTTATAACATATTAATCAAATCAGATCAAAGTCATAAAACTATTACTACCAAGAATATAAAAATTAATACATAATAACACAATTTATATTATTATAATATATTTGTCATAGGAGCATCTTCAATAACTTTGTATTGCCATGGAACTTCTCCAGCATCAGACATAAAATATTCAGCAAGTCTGTCTCTTAAGTCATAGAGCACTTGTCGACTCCTATTTGCCCCTAATCTCCCGACTGAATGTAGTGGATGGTTATCTCTTCTCCATTCTCCATTATCCATGCCAGGACTATCAACAAATCCTGGAGGACAGTAAATATTTTCTTCATCATGTTCCAATTCTCTTAGGCAGAAATTGTGGAGAACTATTACTGCTTTAACTATATTATCTATATTTTCCACTTTTGCAACAATAGTTGTTTTTAGGATTCTCAACCTTGCCACTAAAATTCCAAAATTGTTTTCTATTGTTTGGCGAGCACGTGATAACCTGTAGTTAAAAACTCTTTGGGTATTTGATAGTCCCCTACCAGGATATGGTCTCATAATGTAGGGTTTTAAAGGGAAGGCTTCGTCCGCCACTAAAAAAGGGCATTTTTGTGCATGACCTTGGCAAAATATTGTCTTGAGGTAGATTTAAATTGGTTTCTTCCAGCCTCTGCCCAAAAACACTTTGTCTGAAAATCCCACCATCACTCTGTGACCCATATGCTCCAATATCCACTAGGGTAAATCGATATTTTGAGTCACAAGCAGCTAACAAAACAACACTAAAGTTCTTCTTATAATTAAAAAATTGGGATCCGCTTTTTGCAGGTGCTTGAATGTTAATATGTTTCCCATCACCCTAGAGCCCCTACACAATGAGGAAAATTCCATCTGTCTTCAAA
This sequence comes from Ips nitidus, assembly GCA_018691245.2. Lineage (NCBI taxonomy): Eukaryota > Metazoa > Arthropoda > Insecta > Coleoptera > Curculionidae > Ips > Ips nitidus. Next base: position 18,800,367 of record CM042792.1, on the reverse strand, counting down.
TCCTCTAGAAATATTTAGCCACTCTGTTGAGGTAGATGGACTTTTTAAATATTCTGGGGCAAGCACTACCCATATTGCAATGCAGGTCTCGTGAATAATTTTGTGCACTGTGGTATGTCCAATTTGAAAATTCCAGGCGAGTACCTGCATGTTGGTTCCTTGAGACAGGTATCTGTAAGTAAATAACCATAAGCATGTAAGCAAGTGAAATGCATGTTATCAAAAACTTACTGCAAAGTAATCACAAGCCTTTCTTCAGGTGAAATGCCATCTTTTCGTTTCTGTTTTTTTATGAAAGGTCCAACTTTTGTCAATAATTTCTGGAATACTGAATGCGTCATTCTCGTGTATTTAAAAAATTGAGGTTCATCTAGTTTTTTCATTTTTTGGTAGTAATAAAAACTTCCTCCAACCATCCGCTGCCGATTGATGGGCCGAACTTTGTATCTGCGAACTTGTTTTTTTCTTTGTGTAGCTGATGCCAAATAGGCACATATAACTAAGCCAAAAGCACCAAGGAGAATCCGTTTATCCATATCCATTTTATACCACCAACTTGTCGAGTAAACTGAATTAAAATTGAAGCCAGGACAGACAAAAATATATGAAACAAATAAAATACAAAATTATCTTTGGTTACATTTGAATATTTGAATTGTGCTGTGTCAATTTTGCTGAGATATGGGGTATGTCAAATGTCAAATATATCTGACCAATCAGAAACGAACAACTCCAACAACCAGTAACACAATATAAATTGATTAATCTGTTAACACACGAACAACCGGTCCGAGCAACGAACTACGAGTAACGTGGAAACGACGCGAATTACGAGCAACGGGAATAACAGAGTTTATAAATCCAGCTATTACCCACTAAGAAGATTGCAACATATCAATCAAGTTGAAGAGTGAAATGGTGTGCAATGGGATCAACTACTTACATTAGAACCGTGAATAAAAAAGCAAGGTTTAAGGTCAGTATAGTGATTTTACTTAAATTAACATTCAAATGAAAACTAATGCATTTTTCATTATTGTTTTATGTTTAATAATTATCATTGTACACTTTAGTAATCGGCATTGCTCAACATTGAGTTAATATTGTCGCAGATTCCAACATTTACATACGTACTATACACCGAATAATCGTGTGTGTCAGCAAGTCTGGTAGGAATCTGGGTCAATCAACGAGTATTTATTCGGCAAGGCTGGCCATCTAAAATCACTGGTCTCCGGGTCGGTCGGCGAGCAACAGTCTCTAACTTGAAGTGGTGGGACGGCTCGCTACCCTCTTAGGATCCCAGGCTGATAAGAGAAGGGTTCTCTCGCAACTTGAAGTGACCGTTAGAACCCTTAACCCTGTCAGTTGTTCACTTGGTCTTTTGGTCACACCGTACAAGAACACCTTTGCGTGCCCCTTTACGGTGTAGCCGAAGGGCTAAAACCCCACTCGTCTCTCCCATGCACTCTACGACAATTACGGCCGTGTTGGCCCTTCTTTTCTGGGGGTAAGAATAACCCCTCTTAGGTGTTTATTTTACATTGTTTTTAATAAATAAGGCTTATCTGTAACCAGAGTTGTTTCTCTACCATCCCTCACTACGCACCCCTAAACGTGACATGGTGGAGGCGCTCCGTTCAATCCCCGTCTATTAATCCTCATATTGATAGACACACCCTCGTAATCCAAGCCACTGAAGGCTCAAGAGGAAAAAGGAATGAATAAAGGGTATAACCTGAGGTCAATAAAGCCAGACAGCCCGTTTGAACCAAGACATAGAAGCTCGAGTGTGGGGGATACACGAAGACAGGAGCCAGAGGGCCTACCTGAATACATCACCCTCACTGTAGTGAGACAGAAAGAAAAAGCAATAGTTGAAAAGAAAGAAGGCGGACAGGGGGACAACGAGGATACAGAAAGCGAACTCGACGTAACAATAAGAGAGAAAAACTCACCCCCGCTAGCACAAGCACAATCAGAGAGATTAGAAAGCAGAAAGAAAGTGATAATAGGCATCAACGCCATGGCAGACGTTACAATCTCCACTGTAGAGACAGGAGAAAAAACACCCGCACTACCCCAGTTCATCAGCCCCCCAACTTTCAACCCCTGTACAGATTCAGCACCAGTATTTATAGCTACCTACGAGCGAACAGCGGTGGCTAACAACTGGAATGACGCCTTAAAAATACTGTACTTTCACTCCTTCTTACAGGGGGCTGCAAACATATGGTACAGGGAATATAAAGAAACTTACCCCGACAGTAATTGGCACCATATCTGCCAGGCCTTGAAAATCGAGTTTAGTGACGGCGACATCAATTCACGGCTACTCTCAAAAGTGCGGGAAAGGAAACAAGGGTCCCTGGAACCAACAAAAAACTACTTTTACGACCTAAGGGTTCTATACGAAGAGTACAAGCAAGTGGTAGACCTTGACGAGTTCCAAGAAATTTTTCACAACGGCCTAAGAGACGAATCCAGAGCAAGATACTACTGGCTCACGCATTTCCCCAACCGGGCCCCTCGAAACTTGGAGGAAATGAAAATGCTGTGCATTACAATGGACAACGCTCCTGTAGAAACCACCCCACCACCAGCATTTAGACCCCAGCGCCAATTCGAGTACAATTCAGCCCCCAGGCAACAGTCAAGCTACGAAGTAAACCACCCCTATCGAGAAAGAACCCCGCCACCACCCAGAAGGACGTACGATACAAGGCGCACGCCCCCGCCAGAAAGGCGCTACGTCTCCACAAGAACTAGAGACAATAAACCCGCGTGCTATTACTGCGGGAAACCAGGGCACTTTGCTGCAGTCTGCAGAAGCAGGCAGCAGTACCCAAACGCCAGGGGGTGGCAAAACTAAGCCCTGTCACCCTCTCCACTCAGGGCCCAACGTGCTGCAAAATTCTACACATCAACGCGGTGGTGAACGGTTACTATGTACCAGTAATTATCGACACGGGTGCAGAGTTAAACATAATAAGCCATCACCTCACAGAGGGGGTGTACAAGCGTGGCCAACACCCTACCCTACTACTCACAGCAGGAGGACAAAGAATAGCTAGTCAAGGAGAGACATGGGCATCTCTTGAACTTAGGGGCAACAAAGTAAGAAAATTGAAAGTGAAAGCGACAGTATTGACAGGCCCACCCCAACCTTTGATATTAGGGATGGAATTTTTAAGGGAAATGAAGGCCTCCATATGTTTAATAATGAACACGCTCAGCTTGGCACAAAACATGATTATACCACTAAGACAGAATATGAAAAGCACCCACAAGCTGCACCCAATTGCCAATATAAAAAGCACCCACAATCTTAAATTAGAGCCAAGACAGGAAAGCAGCATACGAAGCTGGAGAGAAGTTTTCCGAGAAATGCCCGGATCAATTTTCAGCTTGCCGAGCAACATTGCATGGGCCTTTACGTGCTCCACAACGCCAAGCAAAGACAGAGGAGTTGGAAAAGCCATTAGAAATTACCTAGCGGAAAAAGAAACAGGCAAAATAAGCTTAGGCAGTACGACCAGCTTTCAAAAAGGAAACAGGCACGTCTTACAGATGGCAATAATAGGAAATAATGGCGAAGGCACGACCGCCCAGACACTCAAAAACTGCTGCACTAAATTAAAAGAATGGACAGTACGGAACGGTATCTCTAACATAGCCATTCCGAGATCGACTGCCGCAAATAACAGAACCGACTGGACAGAAATTAAAAATGCACTCTACGAAGAGCTCAAAGACACAAACCTAACGTTATGGGTCTCTAAAGATAAGAACCCGCGGCCAAAACCCCACAAACTGAGCAAAGTCAGCTCATGGGACGCCCTGCCGTACTTTGTAAAAGACGAAGAAAACATGGCTGAAAAAATAAGGATGTCTGAAGACTGCGTCCTTAATCCAGGAGAAAAGAAAACAGTAAAAGTTGAACCTCAGCCCCCAGGAAAAGACAAAAAACTCATGGTGCCAAACGAAGGGTGGTTGGTCCGCAATAACCTCTTGTGCAGCTTAGATCAGTCCGGAGAAAAAATCACGGTAAATCTGACAAACGTAGGACCCACAAATAGAGTAATTTTCAAAGGCACAACGATAGCACGGTTAGAAGCTACAAATGAAGACATAAGCCACCTCTATACAACGTACAAAACTGAAGAGGACGTAGTGACACTAGACGACCATAAATTAGATCACATCGCAGAAAAAGAATTCAAAAAGAAGCTGGAAAATTTGCTAACCGAATATGACGACATTTTTTGTAAATCACCTAAGTACATGGGAAAAACACAACTCATAGAGCACAAAATAGAAGTCACGGAAAATAAACCAGTCAAGTGCCGCCCTTACAGAGTGTCTCAAACTGAGCGAGAAATCATTGACGCACAGATACAAGAAATGTTAGAGTGTGGCGTAATAAGACCGTGCCATTCACCTTGGGCAAGCCCAGTTGTACTGGTGAAGAAAAAAGATGGCTCCACTAGATTCTGCGTAGACTACAAAAGAACGATAAACCCAGTGACTAAAAAATCTTGCTACCCAATACCGCAGATCGACGACATTCTTACATATCTGGGAAATGCCAAGTACTTTACCACCTTGGATATGTTTTCAGGGTATTGGCAAATACCAATTGAAGAATCGTCAAAACAATACACGGCATTTACGGCACAAGGACACGGGTCATACGAGTTTAATGTGTTGAGTTTCGGACTGTGCAACGCACCGGCAACTTTCCAACAATTAGCAGATAGGATATTCAAAGACATGAAATGGAAAGACATCCTAATATACCTAGATGACATTATAATCTACTCAGAAAACCTAGATGACCACATCACAAAATTAAGAAAAGTATTTCAAAAAATGAGAGAAGCACATTTAACCCTTAAGCCAAGTAAGTGCGAATATTTACAGCAAAAGATAAGAATTCTAGGATTCTCTGTAAGCAGTGAAGGAATAAGCCCCGAAGAGGATAAGTTAGCTGGAATTAAGCAATTTCCCACCCCTAAGAAAACAAAGGAATTACAAAGCTTTTTGGGACTATGTAATTTTTATAGAAAGTTTATTAAAAATTACGCAGTATTAGCTCGGCCCTTGCATGAGGCAACGAGAAAGAACAAATTCTGCTGGGGTAAGGAACAAGAAGAAGCATTTCAAGTACTAAAAGAAAAACTCACTTCAGCACCGGTCCTGAAACATTACAACCCCAACATTGGCTGCACAATGCATACAGACGCCTGCACAGAAGGAATAGGGGCAATTCTACTACAGGAGAGCGACGACGGACAAGAACACCCTATAGCCTATATAAGCAGGTCGCTGTCAAAAGCGGAAAAAAATTATTCAATCAGCGAATTAGAGTTACTAGCAGCAGTTTGGGGAATGACCTACTTAAGGCATTTAATTTATGGACACCCGGTAAAAATAGTGACCGATCACCACGCTTTATGCTGGATTCATAATATTAAGGATCACTCAAGGAGGTTGGCGCGCTGGGCTCTCAAACTAGCAGAATTCGACTACACTGTAGTGTACAAGAAAGGGAGTAAACATCAGGATGCAGACTGCCTGTCGCGGAACCCAGTGGGTAGTGCAGATGAGTACATCATAGAAGACTTAGACGAGGTACCAACGTTCACCATCTCAACAGTTAATATGGGGTACTTGCAAGATCAAGACAAGAATTTACAGGACTTAAAACTTGCAATACGCAATCCTGAAGAAAGCAGTATTAACGCACTGACACGCAGAAAAGCAAAAAATTATAGACTAGAAAACGACATTTTATTCAAAACTACTCCTACGAAAGATGGACTGGAATACGCACTCGTAATTCCAAGGGCATTAAGAGAAGAAATCCTATGGGAAGCTCATAATGCACCCACCAGTGGACACATGGGCGTAACAAAGACACTAAGCAGACTAGTCCCTAAATATTACTGGGACTCTATGATTAAAGATGTCCGCGGATACATTAGAGGTTGCAGGGATTGTCAGGCTAGGAAGGGGCCCACAAACAGAAAACCACTAGGGTTTCTTCAACCCATAAAAGTTGGTCGGGTTTTTGATCAAATAGGCATAGACTTACTGGGGCCATTCAGGAAAAGCAGCCAGGGGAAAACCACCATTATAGTAGTAACGGATTATGCAAGCAGATATGCCATTACAGCTGCCCTACCCAATGGAAAAGCAGGTCCCGTGGCAAAATTTCTGCTAGAAAAAGTGATACTGATTCACGGGGTCCCACGGAGCATCCTCAGCGATAGGGGAAAAGTTTTTCAGTCGGAAGTAGTACAGGAGTTGCAGCAAATCATGGGGATGAGGAGTACCTTTACAACTGCCTACCATCCATCCTGCAACGGCCTTACAGAACGGCTGAACAAAACACTGGCTGACATGTTGTCACTCTACTGCAGCTCTGATCAAACAGACTGGTGCTCATACTTGCCTTTCGTCACCTTTGCTTACAACACAGCAAAACAAGAAACAACGCAGTTCAGTCCATTTCAACTGGTGTTTGCTAGAGATCCCACACTGCCGCTGGACGCATCTCTACTGGACAGTAATGATGACTTGAACTCCCATAAATTGAGAGAAAAGGCACTACTTCTAAGGGCAACAGCAGTAGATAATATCCACAAGAAACAGGACAAAGACAAGGGCATTTATGACGGCAAACACAGAGAAGGGGAATTTGAAGTAGGTGACAGGGTCAAAATTTTCATCCCAATTAGAAAAGTGGGTAAAAGTGAGAAATTGCTACTACGGTGGTTTGGGCCTTATAAGATCACGAAAAAACTTAGTGAGGTGAATTACGAGGTGAAGCAAGAGAAAGGGAAGAAAACAGACGTGGTACATATAGGAAGAATCTTGCCTTTTTACGACGAATGGACGCTGGGGGACGCGTCAGAAGATAGCTCAGATGAAGAAAACGTGGTGGAAGAACAATAACTGGCGCAGGTCAGCCAGTGCCCTATTACAAATAGGTAGAAAGTAGGGTGCAAGCTAAGGGAAATTATATTGTAGTGGCATTTATTATTATTGTTTATACATTACGAAATATGACAAACATGTATTCCTGCAGGCAGACAACAAACCACACTAAAGCACAAGCGCCTCTAGCAGCATAAATAGGGACTCTCCGAGGAACGACATAGCGAACTACCCGGACCTAGCTGATAACTCCATGCAAATGTGGCAGCAAACCGCAAGATGGCAGGGTACCACCACCTGCGAACTGAGTAACAGGTGCTTGGGTACCAGCCAAACGAAGTTCAACCCGGGCCTACCTCAACATCAAGCCGCTTGTCCAGGAACAATGCAGCGTCATATATAAGTATCTGTGAGCGTACAATTTAGGTTTTATTATTTTGCAAATAAAGGCAGTGGCCACACCTCCTGATAGAATAAGGCGTTACAACATAACACTAGGGTAAGTAGTGTTCGGGGCGAACACTTTTTGGGGGAGGGAGATGTCGCAGATTCCAACATTTACATACGTACTATACACCGAATAATCGTGTGTGTCAGCAAGTCTGGTAGGAATCTGGGTCAATCAACGAGTATTTATTCGGCAAGGCTGGCCATCTAAAATCACTGGTCTCCGGGTCGGTCGGCGAGCAACAGTCTCTAACTTGAAGTGGTGGGACGGCTCGCTACCCTCTTAGGATCCCAGGCTGATAAGAGAAGGGTTCTCTCGCAACTTGAAGTGACCGTTAGAACCCTTAACCCTGTCAGTTGTTCACTTGGTCTTTTGGTCACACCGTACAAGAACACCTTTGCGTGCCCCTTTACGGTGTAGCCGAAGGGCTAAAACCCCACTCGTCTCTCCCATGCACTCTACGACAATTACGGCCGTGTTGGCCCTTCTTTTCTGGGGGTAAGAATAACCCCTCTTAGGTGTTTATTTTACATTGTTTTTAATAAATAAGGCTTATCTGTAACCAGAGTTGTTTCTCTACCATCCCTCACTACGCACCCCTAAACGTGACAATATGTATTATACAATGTCTTGAATGTGATGAAATGGAAGGGACTTAAGCCTAGTTTATAAAGCAAAATTTAATTTTAGTTATATTATTAATATTAGGACTAAGAATAGAATCAATGCTTATGACTTCCCAATCAAAGTAGCCGTTGTTCGCAGAGATGCTGCACAGTGGAATAAAACTATCGGTTACTTGAACACACTGTATTAAAAGAATAAATGTCCAAAAAGGGTTTATAACACGTTTTCCTTAACTTCTATCCTTTTTATAATAATACCACCAAAACACACTCAAAGTCAAAGTCATAACATCATATGTCATCAGTGACACTAATGACATTTCACATTCATATACTTGCAGAATTGTATTCCTATTTCTACACTCCCCCGCAATTCTGCAAATCTAAAACTAACATAAGCATGAACAAAATACTAAACTAAAATGTAAATTGAGCAAGACTGTTACATTTCTACAAATCCTCCATAACATTTAATTTATTTCTGAAATACTTAAATTTATTCATTGATAAAGGTTTTGTAAACATGTCAGCAATCTGCTCACCTGTTTCTACATAGTGTAACTCGATTTCATTTCTTAATACATAGTCACGTATGAAATGATGTTTCACGTCAATATGCTTACTTCGCTTTGTTTCGATGGTTGAAGCCATTTTTATACAGGACTGGTTGTCCTCGAATATTTTAATAGGGTCAATAATCTCTGTATTTAAAATATCTTCCAAAAGGTGTTTTATAAAGATGACTTCAGTTAGGCATTGGGATAAAGCAACATATTCTGCTTCAGAACTTGAAATAGAAACTGTACACTATTTTTAGTTTTCCACAAAACTAAGTTACCATAAACATAAATTAAGTATCCTGACACACTTTTTCTATCTGACACATCATTGGCAAAGTCCGCATCAACATAGGCTAAAAGGGTATCATTTGCAATATCACATTTTGTTTTTGAAAACTTTAAACCAAAATTTTTAGTTCCTTTTAAGTATTTCAAAACGCACTTTAAATGTCTCCAATGAGTTTCTGTAAAACAATTTTGAAATTTACTAAAGTAAGTGATTGCATAACATAAATCAGGTCGACTTCCTAACATTATGTACATAAGATATCCGATTAGTTCTCTATATGGTAAGTTTGAATTTGAAGTTTCATCAGTACATTTTTCTAAATTAACATTAGGATGAATTGGTATATTACTTGTGTTACAATCAGTCATGTTAAAAATCTTAAGAACTTTTTCAATCAGGTCTTTTTGCGAAATAAAAATCTCATTCCTATCTATTTTAATATCTAATCCTAAAAATCTCAAACTTGTTGAATTAGTTAAATCTTTCATTTGAAAAGCTTTCATAAAGTCCTGTTTAATATTATAAATATCTGACTCACTACTTGACAACATTATTAAATCATCTACATGCACACGCAAATATGTTTTAGAATCAGTTTTCATTTTATAATAGAAGCATGGATCACTTTTGGATCTTAAAAATCCCAATTCTAACACATACTGATTAAAGGTTTCATACCAGCATTTTGATGACTGCTTAAGACCATATAAAGATTTTTGCAACTTACATACAAGGTTTGCATCAGTAGACATATCAACTCCTTTTGGAATGTACATGTACACAGGAGTTTTCAAAGTCCCATTCAAAAAGGCACTTTTTACATCCAATTGATGTATCACTAAATTGTCTTTGACTGCAAGAGAAAAAAGCACTCTTATAGTCACCATTCGAGCAACTGGTGCATACACTTCTTCACTAAAGTCAGTTTGTTGGTAACCTCTAGCTACCAGTCTAGCCTTTTTCACTTTAACTCCGTTTAAGTCCTTTTCTTTGAATATCCACTTGGAGTCAATAACATGTTCTTCTTTTGGAACATCATCTTTAGGCATAATTGTCCAGGTGTTGTTATTCTTCAATGCTTCCAATTCTTGTTTGATAGCTTGTTTCCAACCTAATTCGCCATGATTTTCTTGGTCGATTGCATCTTCATAAGTTTCAGGTACATTTTCTGAAAAATCTCCAACTGACATAGCCATTATCATTTCCATCTCTCAATTTTATGGGTGGTTTCACAGTTCTTGTACTTCTTCTAATAGGCTGTGTTCCAACTTTTGGCTTTTCTCTGTTGACGTGACCTTCAAGCTCGGGAGATTCTGGTTTACTTTCTTTGATATTCGTTTCTGGTACATTTTCTTCAAGGTCAACATCTGGCAATAAAGTGTTTGGAGTTTCTTGTCCTGGAAAATTGGTATTTTCATCAAAGATGACATTTCTGGCACTAATAATGGTTTTTGTTTTTGGGTTCCACAGATGATATCCATTGTTGGTATAGCCAATCATATACATTTTTTCACTTTGTGGCTCTAGCTTTCCTTGTCTCCGTTCAGCTGGAATATGTACAAATGCTACACTTCCAAAAACTCTAATTTTGTTCAAATCAGGCTTCTGCTTGTACCATATGTCACATGGAGTTTTTCCAGTTGGTAAAACTGAAGACTCAAGTGTATTTATTAAGTAAGCAGCAGTAGCAACTGCCTCTTTCCAAAAAGTTTTGTCCATTCCTGTTTCAAAGATTAAGCAATTAATATTAAGCTATTCATCCTTTCGGCAACACCATTATGTTGTGGAGTGTAGGGCACAGTGTACTCAATCTGTATACCTTTGTCTGCACAAAAATTTCTAAAATCTCTAGAAATATATTCTCCCCCGTTGTCACACCTCAATCGACTTGGTATACCATTAAATTTAGCTTGTACCAAGGCAATGTACTTTTTAAAATGATTGACAACCTCACTTTTGTTTTCCATAAAGTACACACATGTGAAATGTGAAAAGTGGTCGATAAATGTAACAAAATATCTTTTGTTATCAATGGAAGCTGGAGTGATAGGACCACAAACATCTGATGATATCACTTCCAAAAGTCTACTTGTTTTTCTATCATCTCTAAGAGATTTATATGGAAATTGTACTTGCTTACCTTGCAAACAAACTCTGCATACATTAGCGATTGGGTACCTGCTTGAATGCCCCATTCGACGATGCCATAAGTCCATATCTGCATCAGTTAGGTTGGCATAACTATTCCTCATCTTGAATGTTAGAATATACAAGTTGCCTTTTGATTTTCCTGTTGCTATTGTTTCATTCTGTCCTTTTTTGTATTTTCACTAGTCCATTTTCAAAAATAATTTTCTGGCCTCTTTCTTCAATTTTCTTGACAGATAGTAAATTGTGTGTTAATGTATCACACTACAAAACATTTTCCAATTTTACTTTCTTGCCTTTATTTGTCTCCAATAAAAGTGTCCCTTCTTTGTGAGCTGTTACCACCTCTCCTTGTTTAGCTACTTTGATCTTCTGGTTTACTGACCTAGATTCTATCAGAAAACTGTCCATTTCTTTAGTAACAAGATGGTTAGTGGCTCCACTGTCTACTATGAAATTAACTACAGACATTTCATGTAGATTTGCTTCAGGGATTGACTCGATAGATGTCATAAAGACAAGTTCGTCATCATCTTCGGCCAAATTGCACTGTTTATTTCTTTGTTGTTCCTCTCTTTTGCGCTTGAGACACTCAGACTTTCTATGGCCCTTCTTACCACAGTAATAACAATTAAACTGAAACTTCTTTGAAGGAGGTCTTCTACTTTCTGCTGTAAAAACTTGTTGAGAAATACCAGCCTCTCCTCTCAGTTTATTTTGCCTAACTTCTTCCATAAGTAGTTTACTCTTGACAAAATCTATTGTAACTTCACTTATGTTCTGACAAAATAAGATGTCAATGGCTGTGGTCACAGAGTGGTAAGTTTCAGCATGGCAGACAAAAGCTGAGTAATACTTTCACATTCACTCAAATGTCCACCGCAATTTTTTAATTCTTGAACTGTTCTTTCATATTCAACTAGGAAATCATTCAATGAACTAGTTCCTATATATTTCATGCTTCTTAACTTACTTTGCAGTTGTACTTGCATAGCAATGCCCTGTTTCTTGTATATACCACTCAGTGTATCTAAAATTCCTTTTGCAGTTGTTTTTGACTTAACCAAGTCCAAAATATTGTTAGCAATACACTGAATTATTAAATTCCTAGCTTTCAAATCCTTTTTTTTTTGAAGCTTGCTAACCTGGTTTCATCTTCTGTTGGAGGTTCCTGTGTTAAGACATCCAGCACATCGTAATGCTCAAGTAGGAGCTTTAACCGGAATTCCCAATTGGAAAATCCATTTCCGTCAAATGGTTTGACTGTCCCGATATTGCTATTCTGATTGGTTGCTATTTTATTCTTCTATTTTACCGTAGTTTTACACTGGAACATACACGGGAAACCTTCTGCCGATTTGAATAACTTTTACCACTTCAATGGCAATTCTGGGCCCATAACCTGTTCGCAGAGATGCTGCACAGTGGAATAAAACTATCGGTTACTTGAACACACTGTATTGAAAGAATAAATGTCCAAAAAGGGTTTTTAACACGTTTTCCTTAACTTCTATCCTTTTTATTATAATACCGCCAAAAACACACTGAAAGTCAAAGTCATTAACATCATATAAGTCATATGTCATCAGTGACACTAATGACATTTCACATTCATATACTTGCAGAATTGTATTCCTATTTCTACACTTACTTGCCAAACGGCTTGTGTTTGCTGGGTAGTCTTAACTACTGTAAATTATATACCTTTTTCCATTGTTCACCAGTTTTTTGGGTACCTCCAATAGAATTTATAGCCTTTGCAGCTTGTTCCCAAGATTGACTTTTTAAATTTGGGGTACCTTTTCCCCACTTTAAAACCTCAGAACTTTCTAGCTCAGTTAGAAGTTGAATATATTGCTGTCTTGAGGCTTTCTTAGACATACCTAAAATTGATTTAAAAATTAGGATAAAGTTTGGTACTTTATCCTAATTTTGAAATAAGTTCTTACCGTTGCCGGGAAAAAAACTGAAAAACACCAAAAGCCGTTTGGTAGCCGTACCTTGAAGCTTAAGTAAGTTTACCAATTTGGTCTAAAAAGTTTTTACAAACTAACGAAAAATGATCTTTTTTCGAAAAGATTTTATCTTTCTATGCTCCCTGTATGCATGGTAAATGCTTGTTGTTTTTGATACTGGCACAGCAGGTAGCAGGTAAAATTTGGTGTAGAAAGTAAAACACGGTGGTCAAAATGCGAATATTAACTTTATATCAAGAATTAAGTACAGAAGAAGTATTTTTTAAAATAAATTGTTCAAAGTGACCTCCGTTTGAAACCAAACAGTACCCCAAACGATCATAAAATGCCCTTTTGACGTTATTAATAAATATGTCACTCTACCTGCTACCTACCCTGCCAGTATCAAAAACAACAAGCACCTACCATGCATACAGGGAGCATGGAAAGATAAAATCTTTTCGAAAAAAGATGATTTCTCGTTAGTTTGTAAACACTTTTTAGACCGAATTGGTAAACTTACTTAAGCTTCAGGGTACTAAACACACACCCGTCAAGTTCCAAAACAACATGGTCTAACATGAGCTTAAAAATTTAACACGTAAAATCTTATGTTGCGCGTTAAAAAAAACGCACTGTATGTGACCAAAAATGTAAATAGTGGTCAATTTTCATTGAAATTATTTCAATATTGATATTAAGTCAATGGATTTACGGCATACGGCTGAACATCTGCCTATCAAGTACTATAATTGTAAAGAAAACATCTTTGTGCTGCTGCAATGTTATTTTAAAACAATAAATCCAATACTTAATAAATATACATTTTTAAATATTTCGTTTAGTCGAACTTACCCCTTCCTATAAATACCATCGCAGAAGAATGTAATGTCTCCACTCTGTGAAGATGGACTATCAAATAGTAATACCAAACCACGGACAACGCCTGTAATTCCTTGGGTATTAAGTGCATATTGTGCACCCGAGCATCCACTGTGACGTCACCCGGCGTATCGCATTGAGAAAACAAGTTCCGCTGATAGGCCAACTTGGATCTGTTGTGAATTGTGATGTCAAATGCCAACTTGTCACTTTTGTTTTTGTTTTGTTGTGTCAAAAAAATTAACATGCAGCTAAAATAATTGTATTTTTATTTTTTATTACAATAGTCTAATAATTGGTGAAGATTATACACTGAATTCAAGTAAATGTATATTTTTCAATGGTCATAATGCACACAACGCCTGCTAGCCCAGGTAAGATTGCAATGACAATTAGGCAATTTCATACCTAACCTATATAATCTTTGCTGATGCATCACTTGTATACATTACTAAAAATTTGTCTAGTTTGACAATTTTTTAAGGGTGGTTCAACTAACAAATTGGGCCTATTTCACAGATCTGTATCCTGTATATGCTGAATACTTCACTACTTTTCCATATGGATGAGAAAATATAACTTTTATGAAGAAATTGACCTAAGCAAAGAACAAATTACCCACTAAGAAGATTGCAACATATCAATCAAGTTGAAGAGTGAAATGGTGTGCAATGGGATCAACTACTTACATTAGAACCGTGAATAAAAAAGCAAGGTTTCAGGTCAGTATAGTGATTTTACTTAAATTAACATTCAAATGAAAACTAATGCATTTTTCATTATTGTTTTATGTTTAATAATTATCATTATACACTTTAGTAAACAGCATTGCTCATCATTGAATTAGTATGTATTATATAGAGTCTTTGTAAAGTACATACTGCATACATTTGATGAAATGGAACAGACTTAAGCCTAGTTTATAAAACAAAATTTAATTTTAGTTATAGCATTAATATCAGGACTAAGAATAGAATCAATGATTATGACCCAAGGAGTTTGTAAAAAAAATAATTTAATTTTAGTATTAGTAATAACTGAATTCACTTAAAAACCAAAATTTTTTATGGCTAATACTAAAATTAAATCTTTTTGCCCTTTTTGGACCTGCAGTTTGGTTAACCTGGCATTGACAGATGAATATTATCACAAAAGTGATAGTTCTTAGGTCTTGTCTTAGGTACATGATTTTATTAACTTTTTTGTTTTTGTTTTGGATTCCGGCTTAAAGAAAAAGAATTGCAGCTACAAGCTACAACTTTTTATGAAATATTTACTATTTATGTACTGGCACTGGCACAGTCTATATGTCATGTAATAACCTCCATAAACTTATCATTTATAATCACCTTCAATTTTTACAGTGAGTACTAATACCTACTAATACTTAAACTAAATTTTAAAGTGGGCTTTACTTTTTGCAAAAACACTTGAAACCTTATTTTTATAGGAGGTTTTGGATTCTACAAACAATCCTTAACATATTTCATGCAACATACTCCATACTGATATTCAATTGTTTTCAAAATAATGTCAAATACACTTTTCAAAATTATAGGTCCTACAACTTTTACTTAAAAAAATTGAAAAAAATTAAAATCAGCTGTTCAAAATGAACTCTATGTACTGTTACAATAACCAAGACGGTTTATTATCATTTTACATTTTTTTCAAAAATGTGATTAATAATTTTTGGGGATGTTAATCTGATTTATTGGAAAATTATTGGTGTCAAATTATCAATATTTACAGGACAATTGTGGTACCAGTTGCATGGAACATATTTAGAATTGTTTGTTTCTAGAATCCAAATTATACAATAATAAAGAAGTGTTGCCATTTAAAAGTTCAAAAATATTTTAAATACCCAGTTTTTGGGCCCTGTATAATTCCATTTCATATAACACAAGCAGCGGTTAATAAAATTAAAAACTTGAGGGGGTTCGAGAATTTTTGTGAAAAGTTAGTCTTTTTAATTTTATTGAACTTAGGCAGCATGCATGTTACAAAAGCACTGTATGTAGTGTTATCTAAATGCATGTTTGAAGGAACAGTAATAATCTAATTCATATACGTGTCAATTCTTCAGATCAAATGATGTCTACAAAATTACTTAGATGATACAACATTTGCTTATCTAGTACCATGATTTTAAACCAAACATACAGGGTGTTACAAATTCGATGCATTAGCATTGCTATCTCAGAAAGTATAGTTGATAGAGCTTTAGTTAAATGGAGGCAAAGTTGCGCATTTTATTGATAAATAATTTGGTAAAAAAAAAATTAAAAAAAAGTTTTATTACATCCGGAGATATCCGACAAAAACCGGAAAAGTCAAATTTCTATTTTATTTTTTTACCACTTTAATCAATGGCACCTTCTGGAGGCACATTTTCTTCAAGAAAATAGTTTTAGTTTTCAGCTCAAACATTACTTTTTTAGATACCAACGTCAACTTCAAATTTTCAAATAGCGACTTCAACTTTTTATTTCATTTTTTAGTAGCCACAGACCTTCTGAAACTAATGATGTGTCACACTTGTCAAAAAATATACCTAGTGTACTCGTATTATGTACTTGGTATTTTAAGATTTTTTTAAAAAATAAGCAATTGAATTTGATATGTTGTCATAATGAGTAGATAATTTAGTTTTATATAATTTAATAAATAGGTTCATTGCTCCTTCGAAAAAGAGTGAGAGTTTCTTATGGTACTTTTCATTTATTTAAAAAAAAATATGTTTTTTGTTAGTTATTTATTTTTCAGATACTCACATGTTTGAATTCGCGGTTGAGTTTTGATGAATCAGCTTAATCATATCAAACTAAATTATTTACTCATTTTGATAACATATGAATTGCAAATGCATATTTGAAAAAAAAACAAATACCTAAGTACACTAGGTATAATTTTTTGACAAGTGTGGCACATCATTATTTTCGGTAGGTTGGTAGCTACTAAAAAAACGAAATCGAAAGTCCCGGTCCGTATTTTAAAATATTAAGTGGTCTATCTAAAAAACGAAACGTTGTAGCTAAATACAAACATTATTTTCTTAAATAGCATAAATTAATGCCTCCAGAAGGTGCAATTGATTTTCCAAAATAATCAATAATAAAGTGGAAAAAAATAAAATAGAAATTTGATTAGTTGTTTTTGTTGGATATCTCCGGATGTAATGAAAATTAAAAAAAAAAAATTTACCGAATTATTTAGCAGTAAAATGCGCAACTTTGCCTCCATTTAACTAAAGCTCTATCAACTATACTTTCTGAGATAGCAATGCTAATGCATCTAATTTGTAACACCCTGTATTTGTGCAGCTGCAATGTTTTTTTTAACAATCCAATACTTAAGTTCGATTTTTTTCAGTTCAAATTCTGCTGATTAAGCCATCTTCCATCTGTTGTTATGTCAACTTAAGTTCGAATTTGTCACTTTGCTTTTGTTTTTATTATTTATGTTATGTCAAATAGATTCCCATGCAGCTAAAATAGTTATATTTGTAATTTTAATACAATATTTCAATAATAGTTGAAATTAGACAATAAAATCAAGTAAATGTATATTTTTTGAAGGACATAGAGCCTGCTGGTCTAAGTAAGATTACAATACCAATTTCAAACTTAACCTAGGTATTTAACCCTGCTGATGCATCATTACTACACATTTTTCTCGTCTGGTATTTTTTAAGTTGTTGTGCTCGGAGTAGGGTGTATATGAATATCCTCAATTGCTTAATAACTCCATTTAATCACAACTTAATAACTAATGAATTTGTAACAAAGTATTCAGTCAGTCCTTGTAAAAACGTGCCAATTCGGAATCATTGCCCCGAAATTGAAACCTTTATTTTTCCCGGATGACATCCATCAATTCCCACACAAGTGCGTTCCGTATGAACATAACATAAGTATAGTTCAAGTAGCAAATTAGGCCTATCTTACAGATCTGTATCTGGTATATGCTGAATACTTCACTACTTTTTCATGTGGGTGAGAAAGCCTAACTTTTATAAAGAAAATGACTTAAACAAGGCTCAAATTACCCACCAAGAAGTACTACATTAGAACAGTGCATAAAAGAGCAAGTTTTAATGTTAGTTAGCTATTTTTACTGAAATTGACATTAAAATGAAAAGCATTGCAATTTTACGTTAACACAATAATCTTAACAATAATCATCATTATTTACTTTGCTAAATTGCATTATTGAACGTCAAATTATTTTTAGTGTCTCTAATCTAAAAGCATGTTTTCATTGTTTAGTGCATGGTAGTTTGCAGTGAGTACAAATGATGAACTCAAGACACCGCTTGCATGATACATCTTATGAGTACTATGATTATAAAGCAAACACCTTTGTGTGGTTGCAGTGTTTTTAAAACCAAGTAAATTCTTCTGAATTTTTAGATAATTTGATTATTCAAGCTATTCCCTTTCTATAAATAATATCTCAGATAGACAGGAATTAACATTAAGGTTGATTTGATTATTTTAATCAGAGTAAACTATTTGGGAAGCTACAAAAAGTATCTTGTAAAACTGTGACAGTCCAAATTTTCTATGTTTTATAATGTAACATCCTGTATATTATTGAATTTTTCAATTTACTCATTGATTGATTGATCAGGAAGACTTGTTACATCTAGCGTGCACCGTTTTGTGATTTGTGTTTTTTTATAAGCTATGTGATAATATCAGTTTTAATTTAGGCTGGGCAATTTTTTTTAAAACAAAAATTTGTAACGGGTTACTCCTGACATCAACGCCAGATTTTAAATTATACCCGTAAATCTTAAATAAATATTCAGTATATGTATATTAGTATCTACATAGAACGCATTGCACGATAATACAAAGGCCTGTAAACTATAATCACACAACACTTACAATTAAATAGACAACAAACAAAACTAAACTTACATCAGACAGGCCTGTCAACGCAACTTACACACTAAGTCTTATTAGTGGCGAGGTAATTCAAAAACGTGCCACGGGTGATCGTCCATTAGTCAGAGTGACACACTTGTCCATCCAGGAATTTCGTGCTGTACCAAATACACTCTTATACGCAGGAGTCCGTTTACAGTGTCCAGTAGTAACTTTTCCTCGTCAATGTTAAACTTTGGAGCAATCAAAAGCTGTAAAGGGTTGTAAATTCCCCATCTTAGTTATATTCACCTAACAACATAATTATTTACCTGGAAGATTTGGCCGACATGCCCTGTGTTATCCAGCTATTTTATCTTATACAGTCTTAATTAATCAAAATACTATTGTGATTTATAATATTGTTTAAATTTCTTAAACACAAAATAATTTCGCCTACTACTACGAAATCTCGATTCAAACAGACCTGCACGAACCACTTTTAACCGACAATCTTTTTTTACCTTACATTCTTTCTCCGCTCATCTCCCCGATAAGCCATTCGAGTATTCGTTTTCATTTAGTATAGCAAACTATAATACAATTTTACTCTAAACGCACGACAAAAGAAACCGCAGCCAGGTATCGGACTTTGTCCTCTCCGATCCGAAAGGAATCTGGCCACCGACGTCATCACCCATACGCACGTCACCACCAATCATCTCGAAAACTGTACCAATTAATTTATATACGTTGCAAATTAGAAATGTTTTTTTTTTGTTTTGACTATGCAGGGTGGAGCATAAATTTGTGGCAGATAAAATATGGGTATTTTAAATAGAACCACATTTTTTAATACATTTTAAATTCTACACTTAATTCTTAAACTTTTACACTATACAGGGTAATTCAAATTCGACCCTCACCATTGGGATCTCAGAAACAATAAGAGATACGAGAAAGTTTAAATTGGGGCAAAGTTGCGCAATTTAAAGCTCAACCAAATGCTGTTTTAAAATTTTTGATTTTCCGAGTACTTCCGAAGATATCCGAAAAAAACTGAAAATTTGATTTTTTGTTTTTATTTATTTCTAACCTTATTTGAGGAGATATCCCAAAACTAAAAGCATCTTTTCATTGCGACTTTTTCCTTAGCTATTCGATGATGGATACAAATTTGCCACACGACGTTTCGTTTTCTGTCAGTCATCATCAACTTTCTTTTTTCTTATGGGCGCCATATTGGATTTTTAGCCCACCAAATAGTACGTTTTATTCTGATTTTAGTGATGTATAATAACTTATGATTTGCTTCATAAATAACAAAATAATTCAATAAAAACTATTTAACTATAATTAACTAATAACAATAATTTTAGTTATTGGCTTTGAGTTAATGGGCTGTTTTAAAAAATGTCATTATTTGACAGTACTTGTCAAACACGATAATTCGGATGATCATTAGAGCGTCAATCATAGTTAAAAATGTATCTAGAAAAGAAACCCCCGCAGAAAATGTTATTATTATACAAGCATTGCTGAACTATTTAGGTTAATCAGAAAAAGAGATTTGTTAGCATTATCTCTAACTTAAAAGGCTTATTTATGTTTCCAAGAGAAAGATCATCATTTTAAGAACTTCATTTTTTGCCAAATTTCAATTTTGTATAATGTTAAGTGCAAGTTTATAGTTATTTATACAGTAAGTGACAAACCATTTTTTATTCATTCATATTTATTCGAGTGAATAAACCGGTTTAAGTCACGTGTCTTATACAGTATTTTATTAAATTTCGACTTCTTATATTAAAAAAAAACTAAAATTACAGTTCTATTAAATTTGCACCGCGCCCCGTAGATGTAACATTGATGTTTGTTTGTTTACATCTGTAAATAGGCGAATGTCATTCAGAGTGATTTAATAGTTATTTATACAGCAAGTGACTTAAACCATTTTTTATTCACGAAAAGAACAACTAGGTCCACAAGCGTAGCGAGTGGCCTAAGCTCTTCGAGTGAATAAACCGGTTTAAGTCACGTGTACACCTTTGTGACTAAGTATGTTCAGGCCAATTGCGTGTGACAAGTACTACCAAGTAATCTTTATAAAACGTCTCATTAACTCAAAGCTAACTAAGGTAAAATCTCTAAAAGCTCTAATGATCGTCCGAATTATCGTGTTTGACAAGTACTGTCAAATAATGACATTTTATAAAAACGGCCCATTAACTCAAAGCCAATAACTAAAGTAAAAATAGTTTTTATTGAATTATTTTGTTATTTATGAAGCAAATCATAAGTTATTATACATCACTAAAATCAGAATAAAACGTACTATTTGGTGGGCTAAAAATCCAATATGGCGCCCATAAGAAAAAAGAAAGTTGATGATGGCTGCCAAAAAACGAAACGTCGTGTGGCAAATTTGAATCCATCATCGAATAGCTGAGAAAAAGTGGCAATGAAAAGGTGCTTTTAGTTTTGGAATATCTCTTCAAATAAGATTAGAAATAAATAAAAACAAAAAATCAAATTTTCAGTTTTTTTCGGATATCTTCGGAAGTACTCGGAAAATCGAAATTTTTAAAACTGCATTTGGTTGAGCTTTACATTGCGCAACTTTGCCCCAATTTAAACTTTCTCGTATCTCTTATAGTTTCCGAGATCCCAATGGTGAGGGTCGAATTTGAATTACCCTGTATACAGGGTGTTACAAATTCGATACATTAGCATTGCTATCTCAGAAACTATTGTGGTAAGAGCTTTAGTTCAATGGAGGTAAAGTTGCGCATTTTATTGCTAAATAATATGGTAAAAAAAAATTTAAAACATTTTATTACATGCGGAGTAAATTCCAAAATAATCATTAATAAAGTGGTAAAAAACAAATAGAAATTTGACTTTTTCGGTTTTTGTCGGAAATCTCCGGATGTTATAAAAAGTTTATTTAAAATTTTTTTTAGGTATTCAGCTGAAATCGGTTAAAACACGTTGACGTTTTTTATGTTCTGGTCGTAATAATATTTTCTTTGTTTCAGATATTCTCCCGGTGAAGCGAGATGCATAAAAAGTCGTACAGGGGAACGCTGGAATTCTTATTTATTTTACTAATAAACTAAAGATTGAGGCGCGGGTGGTGTGTAGTTTTTTTTGCTATTTCGATTTGCTGTTATGCCATATGCAACATTTTCCTATCCACAATAGTTGACCGCATAATTTTTATTTCATGTCCGACTAAATGGGGATGTATTACAAGAATTATCATTCCTTTAAATGTCAATCTACGCATGGCGAACTGAGTAACTGTGCAGAAGTTGACATTGGAATTGAACCACACCAGCAATCAGTCATTAATATTTATCAAACGTAGAATTTATTTTCCTGACTGATCAACATCCTACAGCAAAATTAACTTTTTGTGTCTGCTCAGCTGTCCAATACTGGCTTTGCACAGCGCCACTTAGTACATTGGCTTCTTATGGCTCCTCAAGCGGTTTTTACATGTAATGAAAATAAGAACAAAGGTTAATATGCGTTACTTAAGGCTTAATAACAACATATAATAATATATAATATTACACGCATATTTCTTTTATATCTCAATTAAATTAATAACCTTCAACCGAGTGAATTTTATTCACTTCAAACCGATTGCAATAACTTTTGCATATGTTTAACTAATGTCCCAATTTTCATATCAACTAAGTTGTTCTGAAAACTGGAACATATTGAACGTTCTAACTTTATTTCAAATCCGTGCGGAAAAATATTTTATTTATCCAAAAAAAAAAAAACTAAATTGACGATAACGTTTGATTGCTTCTCCCCTAGATTACCTGTAAACAAAAATAAGAAAGTAAATTATCAAAACGTAAACACAAAACAAAATTTACGGTTGTCTAACGACCATATGGTTTGAAATGCACTCTACCTAAGTAGTGTAAACAACCTATACTCGGTTTATTTTGTCTTGGCAGCGGTTTTGAGGTAGGTCAGGGTAACGCTTGTGTCATCATTATCACATTAATAACAGTGACGTACTTGACGCCTTTAAACGTATTACGCCTTTACCCATCTTACCTTTAATTAAACAAGAAAAATGGTTAAATATCATTTATTTTCTTTGTGCTACAATAGTCATTAATATATAGATAAAATTTAAATATATAATATATAATATAGATATAAAACATTGAACAATAACTTTTTCACTTGTCTTGTTCGGTTTGGGTCCCTCCGGGTTTCGCCTGATCAGTGTTCAACTGGTCTTCATTTCTTTCCTCACGTATAGGCACTTGATATGGTGCCGTACCACGTACACGTGTACGATTTATTCGTCTTCGAAGAAGCGTGGCAGTCACCTGCCGAGTCCAATTTGTCATGTTTGCTGTATTTGGTGGTGGCTCAACGGGGTTCCAATTCGGTCGCAAAGTCACCCTTGGCACTTCAACTAACGTCGGTTCACGTCTTGATGGCACCCTAAATGGATGTCCCATCATTCTCGGTGGCAAATGGGGTCGGGGAGGTTGATGTAGTTCACGCCGCCTGAATTGTGAACTCCTTCTGTACGCACAAACATTGCATGCGCAACCATCCACAAACAGATTTCCCCAAATTTCCCAAAATTGTCTTGGTTGATAGAATGGCACCCTCGGAGGTGCGCAGATTGCACAACCACATCTTTCCGTAGGGTTTCTCCCTTGTCTCATCATTAAATCAATATGAATCATCTGGTTTCCATGTGAATTATTTGGGTCCAAAGTGCTAGTAACGCCTTTGTGACTCCCAAATACACTATTCCCGGTCGCTGTACTTCTTGATGTAACTCCCATAAATGCTATAAAGCCATGTCATATAAATGTAATTTGACATTTATGTCCGAAACACATCGGGCATAATATAGAAACATCACAATCCACTCCATTTTTTATAAACTCTCGATCGGTATTTTTTCAAGGAAACGCACTCGCGGTACTATCACGGTACTTCGCTAACTAAAATGCAAATCACAGCGATGAAATTATTTATATTCTCTTAACTTCATGTCAGCACTTTTACGGGACGCGTGCGGTCGCATATTATTCATTTGATGCATTTGTTTCGACCGAATACATTATGCTGGTATTCAAAAATATCCAACACTAAAATAAAACGAAAACTCGTTATTTTAATCTGTCTATCCCCCATTATCACATACCCCTGACATTTATATTTATTCAAGTATTTACTTGTTCGGCACCTATAGCATTTCCCGATATTTTTAACGTCCCTCGTATTCTTTTGTTTAAGTATGCCATTTTAATTATATCATTTTTTCCATTGTAGTCAAATAACTTGTAACACGCGAGCTTAGATAATCATTTTACACACTTTTGGTGTAACTGCGGAAAATTAGACTAATATCCGTTCGTGAATTTTTCAATTGGCCATTAAATTCAGACGCGGATAAGAGAATAAAAATCCCTGAGTTCAGTAAAATCAAATTTAGGTACAACTCGGTATGTGAAGTTTGTACCCAACAAACGTAATATTTTCATTTCAACAAAATTATTACTTTGTATACAAAGTGTTACAATCTTTATGTCAGTTAGGGATAGACGGTGCCTTATTATCGTTTATTTATTTTACTTATACAGCACTGCATTCACAGCAGTTTTGTCATTTTATGGACGAAACGGTCCTTTACTTTTTTGTCTCCAGTCACTTTCTTTGTGTGCCTTTGCGAGTGCAGTTGTTTTTTCCTTTAACTCCATTTGAGTGTAGTAGCTCGTGTTCTTTTCTCCTCGTGTTTAGTGTTTACATCATAAACCGTAAGTAAATTTGTTGGCTTTGTTATTCACATTATAAAGTAATCCAATTTGTTGTTCTTTTTCCCTTTTTTCAAAACTAAAGATCCACAATCTTGCCCCCCAAATGACAACCAAACTGGGTCTGGAAGGGCTTGTCGTCTCAAGCACTTCCGGAGACTCCTAACAATGCGCCGCCCTGGTGAAGGACTCGCCGACCTTTGGTCAGACAACGACAGGGACATTGGTGCTAGGTCCGCCTCGCCGTCCACTGAGCGCCACCAGGGTGTAGCTAATCATCCACTACCCTCATCAAACACCTCCCCGTGGGGGTCACCTATGCCCACGAGACCATCGACGCCCCCGGTCCGGAGAGAGCGGCTCCCGAGTAGGGTCGCTACTCCAACAACACAAACGAACATTGAGGAGACCACCTCCAGCAATTCTCCAACTTGGTGGTCTGGCGACCAAGTAACCATAAATGGTACTGGTCACCGCATTTATTTCCACCACCACCATTATTAGGTTTCCTATAATGTGTTTTGTAACTGTCCACACTGACAATAAAACTTTTGGTGCTCAATTTTATTATATTTTTTTTTATGTATCTATTCTTTACTTATTTTAACCTGATAGAGGTGTACATTCTGGGGTCCAGGGATCATAATAGGGTAATATTCTGCTTACGTGAACAACTTCTCTCTTTGCTTTGTCTGATCTGCCTTTTTGTATCTCATAGTCCACGTCCGACATTTTCCGCCTTATATAATAAGGTCCGAACCATCTAAGCAGCAATTTTTCACTTTTCCCAACTTTCCTTACCGGGGTGAAAACTTTCACTTGGTCACCCTCATTAAACTCCACATGTCTATGTTTACAATCGTAACGCAGTTTGTCTATATCCTGTCGTTTTTTTATATTTTCAGCTGCAAAATTACGTATTGCCAGACTAGTTTCCCTAATTTGATTGCTATCAAGAGATTCAGCATGCGGCATAATGTTTGCTTCAGTTGGTAAAACAGGTTCTCGTCCATATACTAGCATAAAGGGTGAGAATTGCGTGCTGTCTTGTTTCGCTGAATTATAGGCAAAAGTTACATGTGGTAAGTATTGGTCCCAATTTGACTGATTTGTGTTGGTGTACATTGCCAACATATTTGCAAGAGTCTTATTAAATCGCTCCGTAAGACCATTTTGCAACTATTTATTTATTATATTTAGCAACCCATATAATTTTTGAAATTGTAAACCCGTGGAATTTAACGCTCTATATTTTGACTGCGGTACTTAATTACCGCATATGCTCGTAGTGTACTTTTTGCCCCAATATACTTTTTCTTTCATTTGCCCCTTATTTTTATATGTATTTTGTTTTTTACATACCATTATATAATTATTAATCTTTGCGCGCGCTTTTTATTAATCATTCTCGTATGCTGGATGTGCAAGTTAGAAATGAAATAACGATGATATCTATTCATCAGCAGTTTTTTCGTATACGTACCGCGATGACTTAAATAACAAAGTGATCGTCATCCGCTTGCAGCATAGGAGAAGAATTAATTGTAGATACATCTATCATTTTTTTCTTTTTCCCTTACTAAGGAAAATCACTTGCGTACTTTAGTACACTCTATTTGGGCTAATACTGTTTCGCCTTGGGACAGTGAGCGTAATTCTTTATTTTCTTTTAATTCGAGCGTAAAAACTATTTATTTAGATCTACAAATACCAATGGCAGGGCATATGTTTTATTCTGAAGAAGGCCGAATTGTCAATAAATGTTTTAAGGAAGGACGTAAAAGTTAATTTTCTATAAATGACCTTGTAAGGAAGTTACTAATATTTTTGATTATTTGCCGCAGGGGCTATCGCAAAATAGTTATCTTGATTTCTGCCAGCTTGTATGGAGTTAAAAAAAAAACCGATTTCAAGGGGCCGTGATGACAATACCTAATTTGGTATTACGGATGCGCTCGGAGCCGCTCGTCGTCTCCCTACCTGCGATGCCACTACCATTTGTACCATCTCTCCGGTTACACTGTTCTCCCTTCGGGGGGAACTTAACAAAACCCGGTGTACCGAGACAAAAAGGGCATGATTTTCTTATGCTCAAAATTGGCAGCACATCCGACTATAAATAGTAAGTGGCTCCGTCGATAAACCGTTGTAGTTTTGGGTTGTAAACGTTTCATTTTTCTTAAACCGACAGTTTGTGGCTAATGTTTCCTTTTGCTTGAACTGAATTGGTTTTCTTTTGCTTTAACGATTAGTGAATTATTTGATAAGTAAACGGTACTTTGGATATTGTTTAGATCGTGGCATTGCAACATTCCGGTGACTAAATATAATTGAGGGATTTTAAGGGATTAGTTGTGTCAGGTTTTGCCAGCCGCTATCACCGTGTGTTCGATTCGGGTACCAAAGCCTCAGCTGATGAAGCGATAGGCGGCAACGTTGCCGACACAATCAAGTCATTTTTGCGCATCTTTATCCATCTACAAGGCCAGCTGTCATTCATCTTATCGAACCACACGTATACATCAGGATTCTTTTCAGGTTGATACCCGTATTGGACATTGTTGATTATTGCAGTGAGAATTAAAAAAGTTGGCTTTAACAGAGCCATGTTACTAGGATGAATGGGAAATGTAATTAACATTACACTATTTATATGTTTAGAAACTCATATAATTATCAAACAACATTTGAGAGATAGCACATACTACATGGTGTGTGTAAAGCAACAGAACTTAACAAACAAATAGATGATTTAAAAAGTTTAAAAAAATTTACAATGTGTGTTTAGGAACTCATTATATAATTATCATACAAATAAATAACATTAGATAGAGCACATACAGCAAACGATTTTGTGTGAAATGCACACTTTACTTCTACAGGTTTAATGTTTATGTTTATGTCTATTTCCGTAATCGGTGTGGGAGAACAGTAGGTTTTTATAAATTCCAACTTTTCCAAACCTTTGACGTAAATCATATCTACATCCCTCGTAACTCTTTTGATAATAGAAGATTGTATAGTGGGGTGAAACCTTTACCCCACTGGATAAAATGGTGGTGGTTTATGAGCCAATCTGCCTGTTTTTGGTATTGTAGAGGTAGCATCTCCATCTTGAATGGCGGTCGGAATAAAAAATGACTCTGCTGCTTACCATCAAAAGCTGCCAATTCCTTTACGATAAATTTATTCCGATCATCTTTGAATCCTTGAAAGTCGATAACTATTGACTTCATAGTGGTGGATGAATTTTTTAACTACACTTTTCGTTGAATATGCTTCTTAAAATCGTCGATTTCGTTGCTAAGTTCTGCTGCTTCACTGCTTTACTACCGCTTTCGCTTATGTTTTTATATGCAGTTGTGACTAAAGAAAGGGGACAAAATATAGGGTTAGAGCGTTGCTTGGTTATCAGTATGGTTTTTGGTTATATTACCAATTTTCAAAAAAACATACCAGGTGTCCAAGAGCACCCTGGACATAGGAGATTAACATGGGAAAACGGTTTTCATTTTTTTGCGCCTGTACGGTTGATTTGATTGAAAAATCGTATTAATGAAAGTTGTAGTACATATCACGGACTAATTTTTTGTATTTTTTTCAGATCTCTAACTTGAGCCCTTTCGTCGTAAAACACGAAGAAAAATGCGAAAATTTAAACTTTTTACCTGCACTGTGTTGTCGAGCAACCGTACCAGCAACAATGACCTGTTTATCCGTTGCTCGAGATCTGAAAAAAATACAGAAAACTAGTCCGTGATAGGTACTACAACTTTTATTAATACGATTTTTCAATCAAATCAACCGTACAGACGCAAAAAAATCAAAACCGTTTTCCCATAATAATCTCCTATGTCCAGGGTGCTCTTGGAACCTGGTATTTTTGTTACTTTTAAATATATTTTTGCGGTTAGATAGATAATCAAATTACATGAAAAATAAGCGGAAAACAACAACAATTATACGTTGATAGTGGAACAGTGCAGCGTGAAATATGGATCGATAAGACATACCTAATTACATGTAAAAATTACTACGTAGACCCTGGTCAGAATATGTCTGACCCTGGTCAGAATATGTATGAATTCGGAATTACTTTTTAGATCATTTTTTCAGTATTTCTCCGGCTGCCGACCGAAAAAGTTGAGCTCTCTCTCCGAAAAGAAACGAAAGTATTTGCCGTTGATATTCAAGGTTAAACGGGCTACAAGGTCCAGAATTTATTGTTAAAGAAGTTCCCATTTCAAATGGGTCACAAGTTAACCATTACCTGCTTGTATCTCCAATGACGTACGCATCCTTATCTGCTGCTAATAAGAAAATAGTCGGTCGAGCAACATTTAACCCATTAAAGCCCGAATAAATTTTTTGTGATTTTTGTTGTAATTTTTTACTTATTTGAAGCTAGATGGTTCCAAAATGATGATAAAAGAACATTGTTCCCAGTCCCACTTTGCATTTCTGGCCATGGTCCTAACGCTTGAAGAACAGCCTTCTCCTGCACACCGTAATTCTCTTTTTACTTCAGTAAAGGTTAGCAAATGATTTTTTTTGTCGTAGCGCAAATCATCGCTTATCCGATTTTCTGCCATACTGCTTATTGCCGCTGCTGGTCTTCCAGGTCCCTTACTGGGAGTTCCATATTTTGCCAAATACACCTGTACAATATCTCGACGGAACTGAAGCTGAGTTATATTATGACCGCTTTTCTTGTGTATTGTCCAAGCGTTTTCAATTGAAACATCTATTAGCCAAGTGAACAAGCACCACCACCACTTCTTTTTTCCTCTAATAGAGATCCTGTACCGCGACACGTTTTCGTTCATCACGTCGGTGCCACCCATATGCTTGTTATACATTGCGATTAGATTGGGTCTGGGTACCTGCATCACCTTCTTCTTTTTTTGAGAAAATCGTCTGACAGATGAAATTGGTGAGACTCCATATGATGTGGATGCTACAGTTACTAAACTGTTGTCCTGCCAGCGTACAAAAAGAACACCATTTTGTCTATCTAATTTTGAACGATGTTCTCCTCGCTTCAATATTTTTGTTAGTGTTATTTTATTAGGTAGAGGACATGATTTTGGAACTCTATTTTCTCTAATTGTGCCTGTAGCGCCGTAACCATTTTCACGTAGATAATTTAATAAATTTACACTTGAAAACAAATTATCAAAATAAAACTTATAGTGTAAGAGCTTTTTTTCATCAGGTATCTCATGCAGCATTCTGATGACTTTCCTTGGTACAAATCAAAGTTAATAAGATAACCAGAAGAAGTATTTAGTGACCACATTTTAAAGCCAAATCTAATGGGTTTTCCCCGAATAAACTGCTTGCATCCATGTTGGCCATAATATTTTACATTGTTTCGTCGTAGCTTATGTGTTGTTCTGGTACAAAATGAGCAAGAAATCTTTCTTTCAGTTTGTCCATAAGAGGCCTAATTTTCCAAGCTTTATCTTTTAAATTGGAATTATTATTGTCAGCACAATGTAAGAATTGCAATATTTTAAAAAAATCTGTTTCTTCTCATCGACTCTGTGACGGAATTGTTTTTCATGTCATTTCGGTATCCCAATAAAAACGTTTTCCGGGCAGTTTATTATATCCAGAAAGAATTAGAATTGCAATAGTACACCTCATTTCACCAACTGAAATATTTGGCTCGGGATTAGTTTTGAATTGGGCATAAAGCTTCGACTGTTCAATCAAGTACTCTATAATTTCGTCATCAAAAAACAGTTCAAATATTTCTATTATTGATTTATCCATGTATTTATCATAACGGAGAAGGAAACTCGTATTCTTGGTTTACCAAATCTCCATCAATCCAAGAAAATTCCGTACAGTTGCGGACGGAAGTAGAAGCCGAACTTAATTTTGTAGAAGGTTATTAGTTTCTTCAAAAGAACCAATCCTTTCATTGTTAGTCAAAACCACTTCTGCTTTAGCAGCTAACTGTCCTCCGGAAAGATGGTTTACGTCACAATCTTCCTCGTCTCCCGATTCCTCGTCGGTTAGTGCGGTAGCTTCTGGAGGTTCAATATATTGTTACGATTTTCCCGTGGGTTCACACAAAGTCAATTTAACTCAACAATTAATAAATTTATTTACACTTCAAAACACTCCGTACAATAATTAACACAGCTACTAAAAACACTACTACAATTCCACAATTACTCCGCTATTTAAACTTTACCGCGTTCCCAAATTCACTACTACTGCGGTCGAGACCGCGTCTTTTATATTCGCAAACCACGTTCTAGAATGACCGCGAAACGCTTCGCGGGTTGCCTTGATCATTCAAGAATCTTCCAGGTAGCGCTTCCTAACTGTGGCCTACATTAATACGCGCCCGGCCAGATATTGCGGCGCATCGGTTTCGTCCTGACTCGAGTATAGTAGGCCCAGACCGCAACACTGCCCCCCTCTTAAAGCTGATCGTCCCGATCCGCTTCATCTAATCCCTGGTATTTCTTGAGTCTGTCCAGATGGACAATTTTCATCTTGCCTTTGGGGCTGCGTTGGACTCTGTACACGACGTCGTTTAACCTTTTTACCACATTGTAAGGTTCCTCCCAAACAGGTGTTAATTTCGGTGATTTGCCTTTCTTCCTCTGAGGGTTAAACAACCAAACTTTATCATCCTTCTGGAACCCTCCCGAATTGGCCCTCAGATCATAACGAGCTTTCATCTTATCGCTAGCTAGATTCAAACTTTCCCTGACCAGATCATGGATGTTCAGTAATCTGTCTTGCAACTCGTCAACGTAGTTCTCAATGTTCGTGCTTTGGCCTGTTGGAGATCCGAACACCACATCACATGGAAGTCGAAGTTCTCGACCAAACAGAACTTTAGATGGTGACTGTCCCGTTGAGTTGTGGACTGCTGCTCTATAAGCCATCAAGAAGAGCGGAATATGCTGGTCCCAATCTTTCTGATGCTGATCAACAACCTTTGAGAGATGTTGCTCTATGGTCTTATTAAATCTCTCGACCATGCCATCCGACTGAGGATGAAGCGGCGTTGTTCGGGTCTTCCTAATGCCTAGCAGGTCACAGAGCCTCTGAAAGAGCTTGGACTCAAAGTTTCGTCCCTGATCAGAGTGTAACTCCAACGGCACACCAAATCTACTGAAGACATTTTCGACGAGAATATCAGCGACTGTGCTGGCTTCTTGATTTGGAATCGCAAACACCTCAGGCCATTTGCTAAAGTAATCCATGGCAACAAGAATGTACTTGTTGCCTCTGTTGGTCTCCGGAAAAGGCCCAGCGACGTCTATGGCTAAACGTTCGAAAGGCAATCCGACGTTGTACTGCTTCATAGGTCCCCGGGATCTCGTCTGTGGTCCGTGGCTAGCTGCACAAATGGAACATTGTCGACACCATGATTTCACGTCTTGGCAGTAGTTCACCCAGTAAAAGCGTTGCCGGATTTTGTCCAAAGTCTTATTTGCTCCGAATTGCCGCTTATTTTTACTGTCTGAGATGCCAAAACATTAATGGGTGACTCACAGCGGTGACTGGTTGACAGGATGAACTCTTCACTTCCAAACCTTAGGATATTTTGCTCGGGATCAAAGAAAATCCATGTTGACGAATCAGGTCCATTCCCAGAATAAATTCATCTTCAATATCTGCTACTAACACGGTGTGGTAAAACGTAATCCTTCCAAGGCAAATCTTGACTGTTATTTCTCCTAAAACTTTAGCCGATTCTCCAGTCACAGTGCGCAGGAGAATACTTGTTCGTAAAGGCTTAACTTGACTTTTATCCACAAGGTTTGACCGGATCAAAGATACTGCCGCACCGGTATCCAAAGTAAAAGTAACGTTCATCGCATCCACCTTTCCATCTACGTTCAGGCTTCCCATTGATCTACCTTAGCTTCTGATGGAGATAATTCTGGGGGCTTTGTTTTCGCTAGTCAACATTCTCCCCGTAATGTTGACTAGTGGGAGTTTTCCTGGTCCCTTCTGGATGGTTGTACGTCCCTCGTTGGAGAGCGGGACGGTATCCTTACTCGACAATCTCGTTTGATGTGTCCCGTACGTCCGCATCGATAACACTCCACTCTCGTGATCGGGCGTGATCGTTCTAACTGTGTGGAAAGACCATTTCCTAATGCTGCCACTTGTTGCACTATTTGGCCGACCATTGATTCAATTTTATCTATTGATGTAGCAACATGATCGGCTGGCAGTTCCCTCTCCTCTTGAATAGTCACGGCCCTGATTTTTGGCTTTAAGTCGTTGCACGCAGCTTCAACTTCCAGCGCTCGAATCAGTAATTCGCTGCTGTTGGTCCCTTTGAACATCTTCAGCATTTTCTTTACCTCCGGATCTCGAATCCCATCTACAAAATACTGTGCCACAAGTTCTTCTTGGATTTCATCCGGGAGGCTGGGTAAGCCAGATGCACAAGGCGACGAAATTTCGGCCTCAAACTCTTGCAAATTTTCACCAGTTTTCTGCAGTCTTGCCTTTAATTGTGTTTGGTACACTCCTTTCCTATGCTGATCCCCATAACGTCGTTCTAATGCAGCTACTAATGCGTCATAGTTGCTTTATTGGGCGATAAGCAGGGTCTGTAACATCTCCAATGCAGGTCCTCGTAATGCCACCACCAGTGCTACAGCCATTTCCTCGTTACTCCATCGATTTTCATTTGCAGCGGCCTCAAATTGGAGTTGGTACGTTGCCATGAAGTTTGACCATCGTATGTGGGAGGCTTGATCTTGTTGAGCCCGTTNAGGATNGCGCTAGCGTNCGNANATTACTTANAGATGAGNTANANGNCTCCGTATACGTNNGNCCGCGGANAANAANAGNACTGCNGGCANATNANACTGNTCCGCTTCGCTATACGAGCCTATCAGTGNNATNNTNCCCAGNCNTCCNNTAGNGGNACGANGNTGCTCTGNNNTATATTATAGAGNTCGGANCGAAANGCGCNNGNATGGCCCTAGCACCGCCACTNGATTCCGNCCGGGTNANGGNGNNCNCANGGCTNTNAGTATGNACCGGANTNNANNCTCTNCCGNGTGNCNAANNTACGGACGGTTNNCCCGGGCAGTGGNATNGCATNTTACNGATCNACCGNTNCGNGGANAAGTTNAGCNNCANNCCTAGTTACGGACGAGGCGGTNAGGCCNGCGGACACNNAAGANANCAATNNANNTNATNTNATATNNATNTGATNTCNCCNGGNATGGTNTCCCGNAACGGANACGGNCTCCNGNCTTTTCTNCAGATCCATTTTGCCGCAGTCTCGTTAATTTCGTAATGTATCAGATGCCGACAAATCTGCTTAGGAGCTGAGCGTGGTATTAAATGTGAGCTAAGATGGGGCAAACCAAGTCAAAAAATACCAAGCAAGAAGTAACGGAAAATGGCGTAGTTAACTCCAATTTTATAGTACAAGAAGCTGAGTACAACATCACTAAAGACGGTCAAAGTGGTTCTGTATTCTTATTTTCGCTATGTTGGCAATGCTCTTATTGTGGAGAATTATTCGGGCTGTCAAGAAAAATATGAAGAAGCAGATCCGCCGCGACATGGCAGCAGTCTCTTTAGCATCTATAAGAGAAACGTAATGTTGAGTAAGTAAACGTAAGAGCTGTTCCGGTAAGCGTGTGTGCGCGACGTGCGCGTATGTAACAGTGATAGTGATGTGCTGTTTATTGTGCACAAAACTCACACAAACTCAAGTGTCTTCAGTGTTAAGTTCTTATGTGTAACTGTGCAAAAAGAAAAGTAAGCAATAATTAGTCGTAGTAAATAGTTTATTAAAACTGGGTTTTATAATGAAACTTTTAAGTTGATTTCAATTCAGGCGTTTAAAAATGTACGAAAGGAAGGAAATGACAAACAGTTCTTCTCCACAATACTTTAATTATGACCTTAGATGGTAAGGTCTGCTCAACAAGTTTCGGTCACATAAAATGACCATCTTCAGGAGCTCAAATCAGTCGACCAATGTGACTACTGTCTTTTTACAAGGGGAGAGACAGAGAGACCCATGTTATGACGAAATAGTGAAATTAACATAGTTAAATATATGTGAACAAAGCTCATTATGGAGAAAAAATAACTATAGCACATTAAAAAAAAAAAAAATAATAATAATAATTAATTAAAAATTAAACAAAAAAACTTAAAACTAGACCCATTTAGGGCTGGGTGAGACCCTAGGGGGGAAAAAAGAGCTTAACACTTGTGCACCATCCACAGAAGAGGCCTTTTTTTGATTTAATGTGCTATAGTTATTTTTTCTCCATAATGAGCTTTGTTCACCTATTTAACTATGTTTAATTTCCACTATTTCGTCATAACATGGGTCTCTCTGTCTCTCCCCCTTGTAAAAAGACAGTAGTCACATTGGTCGACTGATTTGAGCTCCTGAAGGATGGTCATTTATGTGACCGAAACTTGTTGAGCAGACTTTACCATCTAAGGTCATAATAAAGTATTTGTGGAGAAGACTGTTTGTCAATTCCTTCCTTTCGTACTCCTGCGACTCCACTGAAAGAATATGGACTACTACTTCTTTCGTTTAAAAAATGTTATTATAGGTATTATTGTCTATATGACTATTCTGTAGTTACTATCTTTAAACTGCAGTATTTGGATCAATTTTATTATTTTTGATAAATGACTAGTAAAGGATTAACAGAAGTTAAGAAAATTTACGAAACTCCAAAAAGCTTTTCAAGTAATATCAATATATAAAAGAATCTACCGAGAGACGCGGAAATTTAGACAGAGTAAATAAAAATTACTTGTACAGATAGGTTTAATCGAAAAAGAGTTAAGCAACTTTAAAACTCAAGTTTTTAAAAGAGAGTCAGAGGCCAGAGGAATTATTGGCAGCAGCAGCGCCCTATATAAAAGAAACTCAAAAACTAAATTTTAATTCCAGACAATACACTGCTAGAACGTTTAAAAAGTATCGTTGAAATATCAAAAATGTCGACAAAACACCGTAGAATTTTTTAGTTTGGCTAGTAAATTAGTTCCGTCCAATTTGATGGTAACTCCGAAAATTTACAGTCATTTTTAGATGCATTAACTTTACTTATAAAAACAACTGCGAAAATCAACTTGCTAAACGCTGTGGCTTTCGTGAAAACTCGTTTAACCCGAAAAAGCGCGAAGTCTTATTTACAAATGAAAATACAATTGACGACATAATTATTAAAGTTCAAAATTCGATTAAAGGCGAAAACTTCACAATAATTATTGACTGCAAAAATTTTACATCTGAAACAAAACGATAAAGAAGTTGCAAAATATGCTTCTGAAGTGGACGCATTAGCGCAAAAATTACAATCAGCCTATATTACAGAGGGCGTACCAGCGGAAGTTGCCCAACGGTACACGGTTGAAAATACTGTGCGAGCATTTAGCCAAAATGTCAGTAGTGAAAGAGTTCGATTAATAATGGAGGCTGGCACGTTTTCTTCGGTACAGGAAACTATTACTAAGTTTGTGAATGTTAGTTCGTTGGCACCGTCTTCGGCAAATATTTTCATTTTAGGCAAAACAATTTTCATAATGCGCGACGTCACTTTAGGGGCACAGGTCCACGTAATAATAATTATAACCAGCATTTCGATAGGAGTTTCAATAGATATTCTAACAGTTACAATAGAAATTCTAATAATTTTGGAAACAATATTAATAATTATAGAGAACAATTTAGAGGCAGTAATAGAAGCAGAGGCGCATTTAATAGAGGTTTTAATCGTGGTAACACATCTGCTAGGTACTATAGAGGCTCTAGTCCTAATTTTGTTGGCTTTTCGGAGTCGGGAAACGGATTGGAGCACCAATCGAGCCAAGAAGCGGCTCGGTTGGGCGATATGTAACCATCTATAGTTTTAGTCTGACATTTTCAAATTTTGTGAAAGTTGAGTTAGAAATGACTGGTTCAGTTAGTACGCTACTAGTAGACACCGGAGCTGACATATCAATTTTTAAACGTTTATCAGTAAATCCTGATCAAATAGTTGATTTTTCTCGCCACTAGCATCAAAGGTATCACAGAAGACCTAACTAATTCATTAGGTGTAAGTGAAATCAAAACTCAGAGTCGATCTCCACAAATATTTATTAATAAAGGTTGTTAATTGCCTAACATGTTTCGGGTGTATTCAGACACCCATCTTCAGAGGCTTAACTAGATCACTAGTCTGCTGACTGTCATTCTAAAAGGGGGGACAGCTGAACCCAAATGTACCAAGGTGGTTTTTTATTCTGCACGGGGGAAAAAACCTTGATCAAAAACCCAGTTCTGGTACAGAGGTGACAGGTTGCTCCGTTTTTTATTCTCAAAGGGGAAAAAAACTTAATCAAAACCCAGTGTTGATGTCAAAAGGTGAAGTTACTAGCTCGGTTTTTTATTCTTTAAGGGGGAAAAAACTTAATCAAAACCCGAAGAAGTTGAATGATGTAAAAACTGCATGTCTATCTGAGGAGACCAAATGGACACGAAAGGGACGTCACACTACAAAAAACCGCGGTGGACACTCACAAGTACAACATTTAACAAATTAAAATGAGGGCGACTTTCCCTTTGTCACTGTGGAGGTGTGACATGGAGTCCATGTCCTGCTGCACCCAAGCCATGTTGCCCTGCACCTCCACAGTGACAAAGGGAAAGTCGCCCTCATTTTAATTTGTTAAATGTTGTACTTGTGAGTGTCCACCGCGGTTTTTTGTAGTGTGACGTCCCTTTCGTGTCCATTTGGTCTCCTCAGATAGACATGCAGTTTTTACATCATTCAACTTCTTCGGGTTTTGATTAAGTTTTTTCCCCCTTAAAGAATAAAAAACCGAGCTAGTAACTTCACCTTTTGACATCAACACTGGGTTTTGATTAAGTTTTTTTCCCCTTTGAGAATAAAAAACGGAGCAACCTGTCACCTCTGTACCAGAACTGGGTTTTTGATCAAGGTTTTTTCCCCCGTGCAGAATAAAAAACCACCTTGGTACATTTGGGTTCAGCTGTCCCCCCTTTTAGAATGACAGTCAGCAGACTAGTGATCTAGTTAAGCCTCTGAAGATGGGTGTCTGAATACACCCGAAACATGTTAGGCAATTAACAACCTTTATTAATAAATATTTGTGGAGATCGACTCTGAGTTTTGATTTCACTTACACTCACTACTCCACTGTGTGCATATGGACTACTACTTTTCGATAATTCATTAGGTGTTGCAAACACAAATATTTTTATCCAAGGGTGTACGTTACCCCACAAATTTCATATAGTTGATTCTAATGTTCCAATACCATGTGACGGAATATTGGGTAGAGATTTTTTAGTTGCTTACCAATCAATAATAGATTATTCTAACTGGAATATGACGGTACACTTAAAACACAAAAAGTTAACAATTCCAATTTTAAGCAGTCCTGAAAAGAATGTGTTCCATATTCCTTCTAGATGTGAAGTTACTAGAGAGATTGACGTTTTGAAACATTTGACACACGACGTTGTGGTGTTAAATAAAGAATTAAAGCCTGGTGTATACTTAGCTCGTAGTATAGTATCTCAGAAACATCCGCTAGTAAAAATCTTAAACACAACATTTGAAAATGTAACTGTAGACATATCTAATCTTGAAACTATCAGTCTCGATAAATTTAACATTTACAACATAGAAACAGAAAATCAAGATAGACATGTTCAACTCTTAAAAGAACTTAATCAAGATGTCCCAGACTTTGTTAAAAAAGATCTGCTACAACTTTGCGAAGATTATTCAGACGTTTTTGGATTAGAAACAGACAAATTAACATTTAACAACTTTTACACACAAAAATTAAAAGTTATTGACAAAAAACCTATTTATATTAAAAATTATAGAGCTCCCAGAGCACTTAAAGATGAAACAAATCGACAAGTTGAAAAATTGTTACATAATAATATAATCGAACCATCTAGCTCAGCATACAATAGTCCGGTTCTATTGGTTCCTAAAAAAATCGCAAACTGATCAGAAAGCGTGGAGATTATGTATTGACTTTAGAGCTGTAAATAAGGTACTTATAGGAGACAAGTTTCCGATTAATCGCATAGACGATATTTTAGATCAACTTGGTAGAGCAAAGTGGTTCTCAGTAGTCGATTTGTTATCAGGATTCCATCAGATACCTTTAGATGAAGAATCGCGAGATTTGACTTCATTTAGCATCGATAAGGGTTCATATCGATTTACCAGATTGCCTTTTGGACTTTCAGTCAGTCCCAACAGTTTTCAAAGAATGATGTCTATTGCTTTTGCCGGAATAACTCCAGAAAAAGCTTTTTTATATATGGACGATTTAATAGTAATAGGCTGTTCAGAAAAACATCATTTGAATAATTTAAAAAGCGTTTTTGAAACTTGCAGAAAGTACAATTTGAAATTAAATCCCAAGAAATGCAATTTTTTAGAAAAGAGGTCACTTTTCTAGGTCATAAAATAACAGACAAAGGTATTTTGCCCGATGAAACTAAGTACGATATTATAAACAAATATCCGACGCCGCGAGCTGCTGATGAGGTAAAAAGGTTCGTTGCCTTTTGCAACTATTATCGAAGGTTTATACCAAATTTTGCAACTATCACATTACCTTTAAATTCGCTAACTAAGAAAAATGTTGAGTTTGTATGGTCAAGCGAATGCGAAAGTTCATTTAACCGTTTAAAGCAAGCACTAATTAGTCCTCGCATTTTGCAATATCCGGATTTCTCAAAACAGTTTATTTTAGTTACTGACGCATCCCAACTTGCTTGTGGTGCAGTTCTTTCACAAAATTTTAATGGTCAGGAACTACCTATAGCTTATGCATCTCGTATGTTTACAAAAGGCGAGTCTCACAAACCAACTATTCTTAAAGAACTCACAGCTATTCACTGGGCAATAAAGTACTTTCGTTGTTATTTATATGGACAAAATTTTTTAGTAAAAACAGACCATAGACCTCTTGTTTACTTATTCTCTATGAAAGACCCGTCGTCCAAATTAACCAGAATACGATTGGATTTAGAAGACTTTGACTTTGATATAGAATATATAAAAGGAACAGATAATGTAGGCGCAGACGCCTTATCTCGAATAAATATTTCGGATTTGCAGGAAATCAGAAACACGGCTCAAATATTAGCAATTACCAGATCAATGACTAAGACAAACCAAAATTTTAATAAACACACTACTACTGGGGATAAACAATTATCACGTACTGAAGAACCTCAGATTTATGAAGCCCTTAATAATTATAATGTATTGAAATTTCCTTCCTTAAGATTTGAAATTGATAAAGAATGCATTCACATTATTATTAATTATCGCAAAAAGAGCGCTCGTTGTTGGCTTTCAATTACTAATGGCAATTTTTCATTACCGAAACTATTGTCTAAGCTGAATAACATGGCTGGTGATAGTAAGCTTACACATTTGCGATTGAATTTAGATGACAAGATTTTCACACGGTGCACCGTAAATGAATTAAAGGAAGTAGGGCATAAAATACTTTCAAAAGTTAAAATTGTTTTATGTAAAGAAAGAAAATTAATCATAGACAATGATGAGAAACTTAATTTAATCAAACAATTTCATGATGATCCTATGTTAGGTAGACATTGTGGCCAGAAAAGATTATTGAAAATAAATATATATGTTAGGCTAAATATGTTAGGCAGTGTCATAAGTGTCAGGTAAATAAAGCCGCCGTTAAACACATAGAACCTTTAACTTTGACTCCAACTCCTCAAAAAGCTTTTGACATTGTGTGTATAGATACAATAGGACCACTTTAAAAATCAAATCACAATAACTGTTATGCAGTGACGCTTCAATGTGAACTAACTAAATACATCGTAATACTTCCAATACCCAATAAAGAAGCTTCCACAGTAGCACGAGCTATCTTTGAAAAATTTATCTTAGTATATGGACCTATAAAAGAAGTAAGAACTGATTTAGGAACAGAATACAATAATAAAATTTTTGAAAGTTTAGCAAAAATGTTAAATACGCCGCATAAAACTAGCACTGCGTATCACATCATAGGTCTGCGTCAGTCCATAGGTGGATGCGAGAGAAACCATAGAGTTCTTAATGAATTTATGCGAATGTACATTGATCAAGCTCATACAGATTGGGATATATGGACAAATTACTACACTTTTTGTTATAATACGACTCCTAGTACTTATCATAACTACACACCTTTCGAGCTAGTATTTGGTAAAAGAGCAGACCTACCTGAAATATTTAATGGTTCTCGTGTAGATCCTTTATACAATTTAGAATCGTATGATCAAGAATTTCGATTTCGGTTGCAGTTAGCGCAAAATAAAGCTCGAGACTTTCTTGAAAAAACCAAACAAAAGCGTAAGTTGTATTATGATCAGCAAACTAGTCGACTACAAATAAACCCGGGAGATTTTGTGCTTATAACCAACGAAGATCGTCAAAAACTAGATTCTTGGTTTGATGGTCCGTTTGAAGTCATATTAATTGAAGGTCCAAATTGCATTGTTAAAGACAATAACAACAAGCAGATTAAGGTTCATAAAAATAAAATTAAGAAATATAATGTCTCTTGATAATTAAGTTTAGTTCTAAGTTAGATAAACAGGCCTGTCTGTAAATATTGTAACTATTATAAATATCGAAAGTACACAGTGTAAATACCCTAAATACTGTACGTACATTTAATTTATAGGTATATTATACTATTCTTAGCATTCATCGTGCCGGTAGTGTTCAACGTGCGAAGTGTTCAGTTATTAGTGTTCCTACTGTTTTTTATTGTGGGCAGAATCTTAATGTGCATCGTTGGTATTATTGTTAGCTCTTGTATCAGTAAAATTAGTATATAGATTTAGGTTTAGGGTTATTCAATCCTAAAATTTACATTCGGGGGGTTACGTTAACAATTTATACTTTATGTTATTGCTATAGTCGGAAAAGTAGTAGGTACAGAGAAAATTTTGTCGTAAAAGTAACTATATTTTGAGAGTGTATAGCTTTAAGTACTAAAGATTGCAAATTTGTAATTAAATTAACTTAAAACAGTTTTAATTAACTTGGCATCAGTAACCTTTTTTTTTAGTAAAGTGCCCTTTGCAAGTGGCCATAGCAAAGGTCATTCTCTAGGAAAAGGAGGTGTAACATAGTTAGTTGAAGTTGTAACAGTTCATTGACATGCTTAGCTAAGTATTATTATTAATCGTATTGCATCAATCGGTTCGCTATTATAAGTATTTTATGTATACACAGCAACCTGTATTATATTGTATGAGTAGGCATAATAGAGTACGATGCCACCCAGAAGCTAGTAGTGGATACAAGAGTGTAATGCATAAATATAATTGATTTATTCAGCAAATATATATTGAATACAGGGAACTTGCCGGAGTATCATTTACTACCTTTACATCTAGTTAATGTGAGACCACATTGGCTTCATGCGGTACTCAACGTGTTAATTCGAAATTAATATGTGTTTTTTTTAAATATTAAATCCGGCGCTCTTGTTGAGACACCCTTTACTTTGCTGAGGTAGCAAAATCGCGCAAGTATCAGGTGTTTTGTTTATAATAAGGTCAGATGCTAATACATGTTATGTCTGTTTATGTTATTGGAGTCGGGCTTGTTTGCTAATTAATTGTTGACTTTAGGGGCCACCTAATTACCTCGTTGCGTCTATCGACAAATTGACCTGATTAAAGAAGCGAGAAGAAGAGAAGCAAGCTTAGGAGAAACCAGCATCTTCGGATGGGATGCGCACCGTCGGTTCTACACCTGCGTGCACCCAGAGTCCTTTAAATGACGGGCTGAAGAAATTTCTCCAGATGGGCTTAGAAATGACGATGTATAGTAGTCCAAAGCAACGTGTGCTAAAAAGAGAGCACGCAATTGACCAAAGATGTCGAAGCTAAGCGATGGATTTCCGTTTAGACAATGTAGTGCCGAGAGAAGGTACTAGGAGATGATGCCTGATGCAGGGGACAATTTACGTAAATTTCTCTTAAATTAGAAGGCAAGAAGATGAACGCAACAACAAGGTTGAAAGGTGACCCAATGAAAGGAATAATTGTTTTTTGAGTATGCAAACATGACAACGTCTAAAAATGAGAAGATATTTGCTCAATAAAGTTTCTCCCACCCCTTTTCTAGAAGATAAGTAACATCTGTTAGTTTTAAGAAGTAATATTTGCATTTAGGTTGATTTAAATAAAGTACTCCGCATTAGAAAATAAGAATAGAAAATAACTGAGTTGATTTTGTATACATGGACTTTTAGTGTTCGGGGCGAACACTTGTTGGAAGGGGGAGATGTCACACCCGTGTTAGTAGTTACGGTGCACACCCAGTAACCACCATAGTCAGCAAGGTTAGCGTAATGAGGTTGCTGACGAGTATAAAAGATGCACCGCTAAGGCACCGAACTCTGGGGTCATCCCCAGAGGGAGGTCACTGGTCTCTAGGTCGGTCTTCGAGCAACAGTCCCAACTTTCTAGTGTCCGGACGGCTCGTTATCTTCTTGGAAGCCCAGGCTGGAAAGACAAGGGTTCATTCGCATACCACGAGGTGACCGTCTGAACTCTTGACACTGTCAGTACCTAAAGTAAGTCTTTTGGGCGTGTCGGTCATAGGGGCTCCCTGCTCGTATCGAGCGGGTTTCGCCTGGCGACACTTCAGGAGGGCTTACGCACCTACACCTACACACACCCACACACAACCCCCTCTTGGACAGTGTTCGATGTGCGTCCCGCCAGCGGCGGTGCTAGCGGCCCTCCTAGTCTGGGGGTAAGAGTTAGCCTAATAGTAATTCAGTGTCGAATAAAGGAGACATACTTGAGCTACAGTCTTGTTTCTGTTCCTACCTCTACTACGTTACCCCCTAAACGTGACAATATTGTAAGGAGTAGGTATCGATCAAGTTTTCTGCAGCCCCACTGACTAACTGATTCTAGACTAGAGAATAAACTAGAATCGGTTTATATTTCGCAAACCTGTGTCTCTTTAGATATCCAATCATGATGTTTTTCTGTATTTGTATTTAATCTAAATTATTCGGTCTGTTATTAATCTAGTGATTTTATCTTTGTTATTATTCTGGCTCTAGTGCAGGGTGATTGAATAAAAAAAGTTGAGACTTTCAAATAACTATATGGTACTTTCCAAGGAGTACTTCTGGTCCAAGGTACTTTCTCTCACCTTAACACTCTTAACAGTTTACATCAAACACTTTTATCAACTTTTGTTGTTGGGGTAACCACATATATGAATTTAACCCTAATCACAGCTAACTGACCATGTCATTTGACTATAGTTAACTAAATGTAACTTATTTTTGAGCTTATTTTATATGGTTTGAAGTCAAGTGTTCTGTACATGATTTGCATTTTGTTTTAATCACTATAACACTTTAAACCTTACTTTTCTCTCTGCTATATGGCTATACCTATAGGCTTACTTTTGGGAACACCAAAATTAGTGGTTAATATATTTTTTTTATATAGCTGAAAGTATCTATGTTTTATATTACAGAGATTAAAAAAGACATATGGTGAATATTCAAAAAGACATCTCAGACGTTTCATTAAAAACCATGGCAGTTGTATTGGTGAAAGTTGCAATAGTAGGAATCTTGCTACTAGCTTGCCTGTAGACTTCGCAAAGACCAACTCAATGCATGTTTCGACTAGCAACCATACTCAAACTCAATCAAAAAAAAGTCACACTGCTACTGATTATTAGTAATAATATTAATACCATAGAAGACATTTTTAGTATTGATAGTAATAATTTAAAAGAAAATAGACCATTTGTATGTGAAAGTACAACTTTTCCTAGAAATGTCTCTATAGATAACAAAACTATTAAAATTCTTTTAAAATCTCTAACTTCTTGGGCAGTTAAAACTTGTTTGAGTCAAAATGCATTTACAGAACTATTAAATATATTGAGGAATTCTTTGGATTCAAATAATATACCAAAAGACAGTAGAACACTTTTAAAATTTGACAATAGATTAAAAAATGATATATTGTCTGTTTCTCCAGGTCAGTATTATCATTTTGGCCTTAAAGAGGGTGTTTTGAATTTTTAAAAAAATCATTCTGTTGATAATGATGAGACATACAAAGTATTGAAAGTTGCTCTGAATATTGATGGTCTTCCACTTAC
Organism: Ips nitidus; assembly: GCA_018691245.2. Classification (NCBI taxonomy): domain Eukaryota; kingdom Metazoa; phylum Arthropoda; class Insecta; order Coleoptera; family Curculionidae; genus Ips; species Ips nitidus. Next base: position 18,755,632 of record CM042792.1, on the reverse strand, counting down.
GAAAAGTAGCTGCAGTCAATTTTGGCCGATATTGGCATTGATTGAAAATTGCAGCTTCTGTAAGCCATTTCCTATTGCTGTTTATCAAGGAAACAGTAAACCAAATGATGCAAATAATTTTTTAGAAGCTCTTGTAAATGAAATAAAAGAGTTAAGTAGTAATAGACTAAGTTATAACAAAGTTAATTTTACTATTAAAATTTCAAAACTGTTGTGTGATGCACCAGCAAAGGCTTTTGTATTAAATGTGAAAAATCATAACTCTTACAGTGGTTGCACCAAATGTAAAGTTGAGGGTGACTACATCAATCATCGAATAGCATATCAGAGTTTAGAGTCTGGTTTAAGAACCCATGATGAGTTTATTAATATGGTAGATGAAACTTATCATAAAGGTCACACAATACTTTCTGATATAAATATAAATTTGGTAGATGACATACCTCTCGATTATATATATGCACCTAGCGTGTTTGGGTGTTGTGAAGCGGCTATTAGGCTTTTGGGTGTCAGGGCGCCAGGGAATTCAACTTTTTAAGGAAGATGTTGATAAAATTAATACAAATTTAGAAAACTGTCGAAAATATTGTGTGAGAGAATTTGCTAGACTGCCAAGATCTTTAAAAGAATTAGATCGTTGGAAGGCAGTTGAATTTAGAAACTTTTTGCTTTATTTTGGACCATCATCTCTAAAAGGTATTTTATCAGAACATGTGTGGAATCATTTTATGTCCTTGCACATTTCCATTCGTATATTAGTTTCAACTGATTTAAGCTGTAATCTTGTCTTTCTAAAGTATGCTAAACATTTGTTAAATTATCTTGTTTATAAATTTGGAGAAATATATGGTGTAATACTTTATATTTAGTCCGCCTCCTCTAGTCAGGACTCCCGAATAGTAAGACAACTCTTTACTTCGATAACCTAGTTTATTCTGTCCTAGTCATGTTTTACAATACATTCACCTGGCTCGCGCTTACTGCTGCCTCAGCGAGTTTACAATTATCGCTATGTAACACTAATAACTAATAACCACAATATACAGGGTGTCTGCCACATATTGCATCTCCCCCGGTTATATGAAAGAATTTGCATTTCCTTAAAATGAAAATTCTTTCAAAGATCCCTTTCATGTGATATAATGTTTTAAAAATACTTAAATATACACCCAATAATCCAATTTAACTACAATTTTTATTAAACTTTGAAAGTATAAACTAAAATAAGTATATAAAAAAAAAACTGTATATATAGAAAAAGATAGTTAGAGAGAAAAGAGGCTCCTTATCTAACTTACTCATAATATTATAACGTCCTATTGAATATATAACTTAGTTCTATTTTTGTGAACTACATGTTCCTTATTATCTTTCAAGACCACTACATTTGGAGTGTCTTCCTTAACAACGATGTACGGACCCAGAAAGCAAGACGTCATTAATTTATTACCGTCCTCGTTTTTAAGTAAAATCATATCCCCTGGCCTATACTCGAGGGTTGACTCGTTTATCATATATCTCTTTTCGCTTTAATTTCGAATGTATTAAGTTGTTTTTGGCGTCCTCGTGAGCTCTTTGTAATCGATATTTTAGCTCAAGAGGGTAACTTTCAAAATTATAAATAGGCTCTACAATATTAGTCAAATTATTGGGAATTTTACACTCTCTGCCAAAAATTAGTTCGAAAGGTGTGTATTTTGTTTCAGTGTAAACCGTTGTGTTATATGAAAAACACCAATAGGGAACCCATGTACTCCATGTGTCAACAACAAAAACCAGTGTTTTCTTTAAGAATTTTGCTACAAAGTAAATAAGTTTAGTAGAGACATTGAATGAGGTTATGAACGCAACTTACCAGATTTTTGGGCTGTGGCTACTGATAAAGTGTTTTTATCACGATTTATTTGTAACTTTATTTGTGTTTATCTAAAGCGTTTTTTCATTAAATGAACCGTACAGGCGCAAAAAAATTAAAAACCGTTTTCCCATGTTCATCTCCTATGTCCAGGGTGCTCTTGGACACCTAGGTATACCATTTTTGTTCGTGTTTTACGACAAAAGCGCTCAAGTTAGAGATGTGAAAAAAATACAGAAAACTAGTCCGTGATAGGTACTACAACTTTCATTAATACGATTTTTCAATCAAATCAACCGTACAGGCGCAAAAAAATCAAAACCGTTTTCCCATGTTAATCTCCTATGTCCAGGGTGCTCTTGGACACCTGGTATAGTGGTGGTTCAGCACCTCAATCAGTGACCAATTGGAAAAATGTGAAATGGACAATACGAAAGATGAAAATTCATCAGATACTTTAAGTGGAGTTGGCAGGTAAGTTTTTGTATTAAACATTGTTGCAAAAGGAGCTGGCACTGACTTAATTTAAAAATTCGGTATTGTTTAATTTCGATATTTGTTCAATATTTGTTACTTGGATAGTTTTTTATTTATATATTTTTTCATCTTTGTTTACTGAAGATTAAAATAATAATTACAATATATACACTTTTAGCCTTCCAGAAGACATACAACATGAGTCTACTACAAATACTGGGGATGCAAATATTGTGTTGTCTACCCAGTTTGAAATGGAAACTGAATGGTATAGAATATAATTTTTAAACTTTTAAAGCAGTGTATTAATTTTATATTTTTTTAGTCACAATTACATAATGTTCACAGAACCTCAACCTGAAGTATCAGAAGTATTATGCTCATCTTCTACAAGCACAGCACCAAGTACTGCAGAACAGTTGTTAGCAGAATTCAATCATAAACGTTCTGGTAGCCCTCCTCATACTTCATATCCATTCATAATTCCATGGATCACTGAAGTTGCTAAAGGGTCCAACAAAAAGGTACTTTACTAAATACTACAAAATTTAGTACTAAAAAAATCATCATATTACATTACAATTACAAACTTTATTTTGTTCAACTTTTTAGGAACAAATTTTCAAAATATTTTTTTATTAACTTTAAGGAAAAGAAAGAGCTACGTTGGAGATTTGTCAAGTGATGATTTTTCAACACCAAGAAAGAGAAAAAGAAATTTAGCTACGAAGCTTCAATAAGAAAAAAGAATCATACCATAAAGACTTTACAAAGCAATGTTAGATATTTGAAGAGCAAAGTTAAAGACTTGAAGAGTCTGCTTGATTATTTCAAGAAGAAGGCTTTTTTAACCGACCATTCTGTATCTATTGTCAAGGTATTTTTACGTTAAATTACATTTTCTTAAATCATTTTAAACAATCATCAATTCAATCAAATCAAATCAATTCTTAAAACATTTTTGTTTTTAGGCATCACTTGAAGGTCCTGCCGCAATTATGTTTGAACGCATAATAAAGGGTTCTACTACACACCACTTTGAATCAGAATTAAGAGCTTTTGCGCTAAGCTTGGCCTTCTTTTCTCCCAGGGCCTATGAACTTGTTAGGAAGACATTTAAAAACTCTTTGCCACACCTTAGAACGATCTCTAGGTGGTACACGTCAATTGATGGAAGTCCCGGGTTCACTTAAGAATCATTAGACGCTTTAAAACAGCGATTATCTTTGACTGATGGACCATTACTGTGTAATTTAGTAATGGACGAAATGGCCATCAGGAAAAGAATCGATGGGGACGGAAGCCGCTTTACCGGTTTTATTGATGTGGGGGCACATCACGACTCAGAGGATTTGCCTGAAGCAAAGGATGCTGTAGTTTTTATGTTGGTTTGCCTCAGCCAGAGGTGAAAGATTCCGGTGGGATATTTTTTAACCAGCGGTCTTACAGCTTGAGTTGATAAAAAAGTGTTTACTCTTTGTTCAAGAGAGTGGTGTTACAGTGACTTCACTGACATTTGACGGAGCTGTGTCAAATATTAGTGCTGTCCAACATCTTGGTGCACGACTAGTTGACGCTACTAACTTACACACATGTTTTAAACATCCCGTGACAGGAAAACACAGGCCCTTCACACCCGTGTTAGTAGTTACGGTGCACACCCAGTAACCAGCACAGTCAGCAAGGTTAGCATAATGAGGTCGCTGACGAATATAAAAGATGCACCGTAGCTCGACTAAATCACCGAACTCTGGGGTCTTCCCCAGAGGGAAGTCACTGACTGATCTCTGGGTTAGTCTGGGTACGCCTATTGTGCAACGCAACGTAGAGCAGTAGGTGACCAAGTGCCACACCCTAGATCAGCCCTATCAAAAGAAATAGTGTGGGCGAGCAGCATAAGTTGCCGTACCTACTTACCTCCCTTTGTTAGGTACTTAACGACTTTACCGGCCCGGTGAATGCCCTCGGACACAAGTCTAGGGTTCATTCATCCCCGATAAAGCGTCGCCCCCCGTGTCCCTCCGTCAAACCCGGACCACATCATGCTCGCCGCCATCTTGGCAATCTGGGGGTAAGGTTATTGTCTAGCTATTAAATTATTACGTTCAAATAAAAGTGGGTTACCTGTGGAAACCTGAGTATTCTTCCTTCTGAGCTACCCCTTAACGTGACAATATGCTGAAGTTAGTAAGGACGTGTTTTGGTGCGATTAAAATGTTGGAGAATTCTCAAAACGATTTTGTTAAGTGGGAATTTATTTCTAGTTTAGTAGAAATACAAAATATTGAAGGGCTGCATGCAGCTACACGGGTTTGAACCAGGCATCTGCAATGGCCGCGCGAAGTAATGAAAGTCCGATTAGCTGCTCAAACAATGAGTAAAAGTATTTCTGATGCCTTGATATTTTTGGAGAAGGATTTATGTCACCCGAATTTTTTTAAATCTTCAGCAACTGCCGAGTTTTTATTAAATTTTAACAACCTGTTTGATATTTTTAATTCAAAAGGTAAGTGGGCCAAATACAAATATAAGCGGTCTTTGTCTCCTGGCAATGTAGATGAATTTTTTTCACATTTTGAAGAAATGAAGCATTATATTCTTGGCCTTAAATTGGAGGGTCGCCCAGTTACAGAGTGCAGAAGAAAAACTGGGTTCATAGGGTTTTGAATCGCAATAGAGTCGATTAAGGCTTTATATAAAGAATATGTTGAAGAAACAAAATTATTAAAGTATATTGCCACATATAGATTGTCCCAAGATCGTCTATCGTCAAAAAAAATCATATATTTGCCACTAAAAAAAATGAAAAATTTCAAGTTTTTTAAATAGAAACCCACATTTAGTTTAGTTTAGTTTAGTTAGGCTGCATGGTTGGGATTAGCTGGTACTCTAGTTGGCCATGCTTTTGACACACGGTGATATTGGAGACCTGCAGAGCATGTTAATAACACTAGTTTTGACGACTGCAAATATGCCGTCGCGATTACGTTATTCAAATCAAGATTAGTTAAATCTGTTTATTATTTACGGAGAATGTGATAGTTTTGAGTAGAACATGTGAAGTATTTGCCGCTCGTTATCCAGAAAAACCAAAGCCATCACCAAAAGCTGGCAAGCAAATAAATTAAAATTTTAAGAATACGGGATCTGTGAAGATAAAAGCTATTAAAACAAAACCAATCAATAATACAAATGTAGAAATTGCAATTTTGGGCTATTTTGTTGCAAATCCAACTTCGTCAATAAGACAAGTTTCCGTAGAATCAGGCATATCCAAAAGTTCAATTCAGAGGATCCTGAAGAAACATAAATTTCCACCTTTTTTATTTAAATTAAAAAACACTTAAAAAAGGTTAAATTCCCGAAGAGAGTGGTTTTTAGTGAGTTTTTGCTGACTAGTCACTATGGAGAAGAATTGTTTTTGAATAATATTATTTAGAGCGACGAGGCCAAATTCACTTGAAATGGAATGTTCAATAGACATAATTCACACTACTGGTGTGACATAAATCCACACGTAATGAGAGAGAGACATTTTCAAGAAATCTGTAGTTTTATGAATAAAAAATGTTTATTCTCAAATAAAACGAAATGGATTGGATTTAGGTATAGGCAAGTAAATTGAAACGTATAGTAATTTTTAATGCTCAAAATGATTCCGGCATAAAAAATGTGGGTTTCTATTTAAAAAAACTTGAAATTTTTCAATTTTTCGTCATTACGCACCCTCAGTTTAATAAAACGATCCTTTATTTACAATAACCCAAAGTTTCATTGCAAAATGAAATACGGTTTTGACAGAGTACAAAAATATGTTGAGCATTGCAACTGTCACTTTTTTGGAAAAACATCAAATATTTCGAAAACGGTTAGAGATAGGCATAGGGCATTGTACAGGGTGATTGATTGAATTTTGACCACCCCCTTAACTTCCATAATTTTGATTTTAGCAAAAAACGTTAAATACAAAACTACAAGATATTTAGGTCTACTTTATTTTTAGAGTTAAACAGTTATTATACAGGGTGTCCCAAATTTGAGTAACGAACCAAACTTATGTTTTTTTAAATAGAATGACCAACTTTTTATCCGATATTTGAATTCTACGTCAAATTCTAGGCCTAATTGATGTAAAATGTCTGTATCGATATTCAACTGTTTCCGCAGCAGCGTCCTTGATTGATTGAATTTTGCCCACCCTCTTAACTTCTTTAATTTTGATTTTAGCAAAAAACGTTAAATACAAAACTAGTAGATATTTAGGTCTACTCTACTCTTAGATAAAGAGTTATTATACAGGGTGTCCCAAATTTGAGTAACAAACCAAACTTATGTTTTTTTAAATACGATGACCAACTTTTTATCCGATATTTTAATTCTACGTCAAATTCTAGGCCTAATTGATGTAAAATGTCTGTATCGATATTCAAATGTTTTCGCAGCAGAGTCCTTGATTGATTGAATTTTAACCACACCCTTAATTTCCGTATTTTTGATTTTAGTAAAAAAAACTAGTTGTAGCAACAGTTATAGATATTTGGGTCTACTTTTACTCTTATATAAACAGTTATTATACAGGCTGCCCCAAATTTGAGTAACTAAATTAAACTTTAATCACATAGTCGAGGAAACATTGTTAAAGTAACAGATGCTGCGGAAACAGTTGAATATCGATACAGACATTTTACATCAATTCCTAAAATTTGACGTAGAATGCAAATATCGGATAAAAAGTTGGTCATTGTGTTTAAAAAAACATAATTTTGGTTCGTTACTAAAATTTGGGACACCCTGTATAATAACTGTTTATCTAAGAATAAAGTAGACCTAAATATCTTCTAGTTTTGTATTTAACGTTTTTTGCTAAAATTAAAATTATGGAAGTTAAGGGGGTGGTCAAAATTCAACCAATCAACGACGCTGCTGCGGAAACAGTTGAATATCGATACAGACATTTTACATCAATTAGGCCTAGAATTTGACGTAGAATTCAAATATCGGATAAAAAGTTGGTCATCGTATTTAAAAAAACATATGTTTGGCTTATTACTCAAAATTGGGACCTGTATAATAACTGTTTATCCAAGAGAAAAGTAGACCTAAATATCTACTAGTTTTGTATTTAACGTTTTTTGCTAAAATCAAAATTAAGAAAGTTAAGGGGGTGGTCAAAATTCAATCAATCACCCTGTACATATCATGTACATGCGATTTAAAAGTTTAATAATTTGGCCAGAAAGAGCAGTTTTGAGAAAAACTATGCCAAAATATTTTCGGGAAAGTTTTCATGATCAAACTACAATAATAATAGATTCTTTCGAAATAAAATGCCAAAGACCCTCCAATCTACTTGCTGCTGCTCAGTCATGGTCCAACTATAAGCACAGTCAAACCATTAAATATCTAATTGGCATTACTCCTCAGGGTTCTATTTCCTATATAAGTGAAAGTTGGGGGGGCAGAATTTCAGACAAACATATAACTCAAAATTCAACTTTTTTAAATAACTTATGCCCAGGAGATATTGTGATGGCTGACAGAGGTTTTTAAATAAAAAAATTTGTTGAGTTGTTTCAGGCAACAGTGAAAATACCTGCATTTACAAGAGGTAAAGATACTCGAGCAATAGTTCATGTATGCATACATGTCGAGCGAGTTATAGGTACAATACGTCAAAAGTACAGAATACTCAATGGTCCTCTACCCATTCATTTATTGGCATCACGTAAAACTAATGCATTAGTAGATGAAGTTGTGCTAGTATGTTGTGCCTTAGTAAATTTATGTCCATCAGTGGTACCCTTATAAGCTATTTAATATTCATATTTCTAGATGATAGAAATGAGTAGATTCTATAATTTAACAGCTTTTTTACTTTATTTTTTTTTAGGAAATGTTTATACTATAATTAAAACAATTTTTGGTTTACCATAGTGTATTATTTATACCTATTTGTATTTTCTAATCTCTCTCTCAGCTGAAATTAGATACCTAATATGATACAAACTTATTTATAACTAAAGTTTATTCAATGCTGAAAAAATATTATATTATATTTACAGAACTGAAAATAAAATGAAGAGTAAGTAAGTAATTACATAACTAACATTTTAACAAATAATTTTTTTCATTATCAAACAGAGTTTTTTAATGTTTATATCACCCCTATCATCTGCAGTTTGAGCAAAGCCACAGGTTTTGAGGGATTTCTTTTAAATTAATACACTTGAAGTGGTACCACTTGTCACAACCAATCATTGGTAAATTATCTTCAGTAGACTTACAAATACAATATGTCAAAGTTTTTTCATTCTTTTGAGTAAAATATTTGCCTAACAACTCTGGCATAATGACTTTCTTATGAAATTATGCACTTTTTTCTTAGTGAAAGTGCCAAAATTCTGCATCGAATTGAACTCTTTCTACAAATAGCTCATTTGATGGACTCCATACCACAAAATCACAGTAAAAAGTTTTTGTGACAGCCATTTGTTGCTGTATTTGAAAGTAGTAAGTGTGTGACTTATCTAAAGATATTCTCACTTTGTTTCAAAAAAAAAGAAGAGTTCATAGTCATCTCCTCAATAGATTTTTTTCGAAGGACATATGGGCACTTCACTTCCACACACCCAGAACCACAACATGAACAGGACACTAATGCATCTGGTGATGCTCCAAAATAAGGGTAATCAGGGTGCACACATAGTCCAACTGGTTTTACTTCTAATTGTTCATGGCAGATTTGATGTTCATGTTTCTATGCTTCTAGAGCATCTTTCTCGTGCTTTCAGTGATGGCTTTGCCACTGATGTTTGTGTTGCTCCCTTAAAATGTGAGGCTGTTATACGCCCTATTCTTTGTTCAAACCACATCTGGGAAGCTGATTGCTCAATAGTGATTTCTTGAATTTTTCTGCAATCATCCCCACTGACCTGTATGTTTAATGAGATACCTAAGGTGATCAGATCCTCTAGGGAATATGAAAACAACTCATCTTCATAAAGTCCTTTATAGGGGTTCACAACATTCAAATTTGTGTTGCATTCCATTTCCATAGCAATTTGGCTGGCAAAAGGTTCTGTGACTCTCATTAAAGCAGATGAGCAGACATCCTTATTGATTGCGAAAAGCATATTATTTAATTCTTCAGCAGATATGGCTGGAATGCTTTGGGAGTCTGAATAAGTAAATGTCGGCCCATAGTTGATACTGCTGACTGGCATATACTCTACTTTTGTCTGACTGACTGAAGGAACATTCCACATAGCCCTTACGTCTGTGCATGAAATATTTGCTTTAGCAGTCGAAATATATTCTGCAGCATACAACAAATGCTCCTACATGGCTGCAAACTTCACTAATCCCTGCCATACACATACAATGTGCTGTTACAACACTACCATCCTGTTGACATATAATCCATGCCTGTAGAGGAGGTAAGTTCATTTTTTGGGAGTGTTTAACATAGAAATATTATGAAATTAATACTTCCAAACAAAGTCAAATGCTGCTTAAGCTTTAAATTACCTTCCCTTTGAGAATGAAATGATCATTCACTTTTACCACTCTGCAGTCAGTTACAAATCCGGCCTCAAAGTATTTATATGAGTTTAAACTCTTATAAGCCTTCATTTGCAGCGAAGTATAGTAACTGGTGGTAAGAACTAAATAGCTTACTATATTGTCACGTTAAGGGGTAGCTCAGAGGGAAGAATACACAGGTTTCCACAGGTAACCCACTTTTATTAAAATGTACTGACTTAGTGGCTAGACAGTAATCTTACCCCCAGATTGCCAAGATGGCGGGGAGCATGATGTGGTCCGGTTTTAGTCAGGAGGAACACGGGGGGCGACGCTTTAACGGGGATGAATAAACCCTAGACTTAGGTCCGAGGGCATTCACCGAGCCGGTAAAGACGTGAAGAACCTAACAAAGGGAGGTAAGTAGGTACGGCAACTTATGCTGCTCGCCCACACTATTTCCTTTGCTACGGCTGATCTAGGGTGTGGCACTTGGTCACCTACTGCTCCACGTTGCGTTGCACAATAGGCGTACCCAGACTAACCCAGAGATCAGTCAGTGACCTCCCTCTGGGGAAGACCCCAGAGTTCGGTGATTTAGTCGAGCTACGGTGCATCTTTTATATTCGTCAGCGACCTCATTATGCTAACCTTGCTGACTGTGCTGGTTACTGGGTGTGCACCGTAACTACTAACACGGGTGTGACAATATCCATATTAGTTACCGGTGGAAAATTTGCTGGATTGATGCTAAAGTTCGTATTATCCAGTTCAAATGGATCTACACTGTTAACAGCCTTTAGTTTCTCTTTGTACCTGACGGCCACATCTGGATAATCGGAGCATAACTTAACATAGTAGTTACTCATACTTATCCTCTCTCTGATTAGAATTTATAAATCACTTTTAACTGCTTTAAAAAGCTCAAAATCACAAGAAAACTGCAAGTAACATCTTAAAGCTCATAAGACACCACACTGAATTTTACGGTGTTTGCCCTAACTAAATTTTTTGACGTACATCAGCTGTTTTCCTTAAGTGTCTAATTCTCCTATCTCCCACCACAAAACCTGACTCCGCCTACAACAGATGAGACGCACACGTACGTTGTCTGCGTCTAGCATCAGACCATCCTAGATTTTCGTCTCACTTTCTTTTGCGCTTATTTGCCTCAGTCACCTCAGTAAACTAACGGTGTTCAATCAACTCAATAATACATACTTATCATTATTTGTAGCAATTTTTTTATCTTAATTAGTCCGTTCCTACAACTTGGAATAGTTCATACCCATGTGATTACAAATTGAGGGGTAAAAAATGCTTACTACGCAATTTTTACATTTTTAATTTTGTTTACCTTATCATATGCCAAAGTGCCATTGGGGCCAAATGATAACTAAGGGGGGTAGAAAATACTTAATTAGAAGTTGTTAGTTTTGCAATAATCTCTATCTTTTTATGTTTTATTTTTTCTGACAGTGTTCCGACAAGAATCTAGTAATGAAATTTGGCACAGATACTATCTATGCTATAAGGAATCATATACCAAAGTGCCATTGGGGCCAAATGAAAACTACGGGGGGTTGAAAATACTTAATTAGAAGTTTTTAAAAATGGTGAGGTTGAACAAAACCTTCATTCCAGTATAGTCAACTGGATGCCAGAAATGGTACTTGTTGTGCAACATCTGGTGATATCTGTACTCAACTCTGTGAGTTAGAAAGTACAGATGGCGTTCCCAAATCTAGGAACATCCCCATTGATGCCGCATCATTCGGTAAACACCGATCTGATTGGTTGAAAATGGTTGTATAAACAAAAAACAAAACCTCACCAGTTCTCTATTTAATTGTCTAGTGAAAGTGGAAATAACAAACTCTTCGAAAGACCAAATTTGAATTTGTTGCGTCTTATTTTACTCTTAAATATAAACTATCCAAAAAAGCACTTCGCCAAATGACACGGCACTATTCAGCGTACACAAAATAGATTCTAATGGCCGCGCGTTGTCGGTCGAATCGCGATTTGTCTCCAAATCAACCATAATCCTTCTAAAAATTGTGCCATCGCATCCGTGACATTTACATAATCGATGTGTGTTGACTGCGGAAGAACACAGCATCCGAGCGCGCTCTCCAGTCTCCATCCGAAGATAAAATTCATCCAGGTGAGTGTATGGCGGCAGGTGCAATTTATATCTTATATTTGATTTATTTCATCCTTCATCCCATCGGGAACAAAATTTTCTGGTTTTCAACGACACTATCTATGGTATAAGGAATCATATTCCAAAGTGCCATTGGGGCCAAATGAAAACTAAGGGGGGTAGAGTTGGTTTAATTTATTTTTACGCCGAAAATTCTTACGGTGGTGAAGCGCTGCGTGGTCGCGGACCCCGTCTGACGGCTATCAGTTAGGTATATTGTTTGATGTCATTGTTTCTCATGCATCTCTGCGTTGTACTTCGTAGCGTTGTTGGTGTTGTGTATATATCAACAGCCTACACCTACATAAGTAGGAGACTGACGAATGCGAAGATTGATAAGCGGTTGAGTAGATGTTCTGACTTTTTGAATCTGGAAATAAAGTGTTTTTAACTATTCCATTTTGTTAATTTATTTTACACTTTGTTTTTGTGTGCGGTTTCGTAAAGATAAAATTGCTCATTTTCTGTTTATTCACAGACCTTGGTGGTCGGGCTCTTTTAGATTTAATAATATATATAAGCTGAAAAATGTATTCAGTATGTAACGAAGTTACTAAGTTTTTACCGTTTTCTTAATCAGATAGATCGAACCGGAATCATCAATTTAATTGCTAAAGTTCCCACAGTCGGATTTTCTCCGTTCTTGTCAGTTTAGGATCGGGACGTCGGTTACTTTTCGTTCGGGTCATAGCGATGTGTCGCGGAAAACCGCTAATTGATAATTAGGTGGCTAATAAGTTTTACGCGGCCAAATGTACAGCGGCTATAGTACCGCAGTTAACCTGCAAAGGTGTCCTGCCGGCACCCAGTGTGTGGCAGTGCGCGCGGTTCCGGTCCCCCACACATGGTACGTAGGTGAGTGGGGCATTGCAAGTGATAAAACTGGCCTGCACGTGGCAAACGGCCTCTTCCACCTGCGATCAGCGCCCGAACCAGTCCACCTGCTCTGACTCGAAAGCCGACGAGCAGTAAGTACCGTCCAACCGCTTATACCGGTACGGCATCTGTTTTGGTCCTATACCGCAATACCTGTCCGTTCCTTTTGTTTCCCAGTATTTAGTACACCGTAGTTGGCCGTTGTGTGTTCGTAAGGACCCGACGGTTTCTCCTTGTTACCCGTAGCTAGCTGCCTTCCGTACAGAATGTGCACGTCCGTCCCGTCTGTTCTGTTCCAGATGTGGGAAACCAGGTGTACAGTCTCGGCATTGTAATGGTGCACGGCCGGAAAACTAAAAGGGCGTTGTGATAATGCGAGGAAAGCACAACCGCCCGACGTAACAGCTTCGACCCACCCTGTTTCGACCGTTACCGCCTGTCAGCCGTCCCTTGTAAATACCGTTCAGCCGTTAAACCCCGTTTCACCGACCGTTACTCCAGTTAACTTTACCGTACCGACCGTCCCAGTGCCATCTGTTGCTGATATACCAGCAGTCACCGCCCTGAATGCTTTCCTGACCACTGACAATCGACCCCACATTTCTGTCAAAATGTTTGACACAGAATTTATGGCATTAGTAGACACTGGTGCTGCCCGTTCATACGTAGGGGCCGTGGTACGACAGTTGTGTCTTAAGCACGATTGCACACCTCTCCGTCCAGCCGTTGATAACGCTAAAGTTGCAAATGGCAGTAAGGTAGATATTACCGAGGCTTTCAGGGTCAAACTGACTTTTGAGGGTTACCCGACTGTAACGGAGGTGTTGCACTATTTACCAGGGTTAACCGTATTTATCGTACTTGGTATGGACTTACTAGGAAAACATCCTTTTCAAGTAAATTTGCAGACAAGGGCTGTACAAATAGTAAGCCCCAGACCAGTCAGTATACCGAAAAAGATTAGTCCAGTCAACACCATTGAACCGCCTGAGCCTTTAACGTTAACCGAAACCGAAAACGCCAGACTGCAACAGTTTTTAAACACCGAACTTCCAAAGTTTGACCGAATTAGAGGCGTAACTCCACTAACCACACATACCATTCATTTGGAGAAAACCGAGCCGATTAAGCAACGCTATCACCCTCGCAATCCTCGTATGCAGGAGATTATTAATACCGAGGTAAAGCAGATGTTGCAAGACGGTATTATTGAGCCGTCAACCAGTCCGTGGAGTTCCCCTGTAGTAATTGTCCGTAAAAAGGATGGTAAGCACCGTTTCTGTATTGACTTCCAAAAAGTCAATGACGTTACCCGAAAAGATGCATACCCGTTACCATTTATTAATGCAATCTTGGACAAACTCCGCCGTGACCGGAGACATGTTAGCAACGATTCTCGGCAACGAAAACGGCAGTTCGTTTTTCCACCAGTGGTCGCGCGTATTCACTTTACGCTTTCTACCGTTTGTTCTCCCGTCTAGCCTGCTCTTGCTATAACTACTGTAGAAATATAAAATACAATTAAATAATTAAAATTTTATTATCGTAATTATTAAGTAATTATTGTGCATCATTCTAGGATTAAGTCAAAGATGCAAAGATAAGTTAATAAACTTAATTGGGCCTTGATAATCAAGTGTAGCAGGGTTTTTTTTTTTGGTAAATCGTCTTAGTATACATGTAGCTATAATGTTCTGAAGAGAACTTTAAAAGGCCAACCCTTATAAAGGACGTACGGTGAATTAAATGAGCGGAGGTAAGAAAAATAAACCAAGTATTTTGTTTAAACATTTTTTAAGGGTTGAACATCGACCGTTGCTGGGGTTTTTTTTTCACTAAATCGACTAAGGGTAGATATAGGAATAATATCCTGTCAAAAACTCAGAAAGGCCGGGTACTTTAAGGGAGTGAGGGTTAATTAAATTGCGAGGTGGTGGAAAAAGTAGATACATTTTACAATTTAAATTGTTTTTAAGGGTTGAACATCGACCGTTGCTGGGGGTTTTTTTTCACTAAATCCACTAAGGGTAGATATAGGAATAATATCCTGTCAAAAACTCAGAAAGGCCGGGTACTTTAAGGGAGTGAGGGTTAATTAAATGGGAAATGGTAAGAAAAATAAACCAAGTATTTTGTTTAAAAATTTTTTAAGGGTTGAAAATGGACCGTTGTTGGGGGTTTTTTTCACTAAATCGACTAAGGGTAGATATAGGAATAATATCCTGTCAAAAACTCAGAAAGGCCGGGTACTTTAAGGGAGTGAGGGTTAATTAAATGCGAGGTGGTGGAAAAAGTAGATACATTTTACAATTTAAATTGTTTTTAAGGGTTGAACATCGACCGTTGCTGGGGGTTTTTTTTCACTAAATCGACTAAGGGTAGATATAGGAATAATATCCTGTCAAAAACTCAGAAAGGCCGGGTACTTTAAGGGAGTGAGGGTTAATTAAATGGGAAATGGTAAGAAAAATAAACCAAGTATTTTGTTTAAAAATTTTTTAAGGGTTGAAAATGGACCGTTGTTGGGGGTTTTTTTCACTAAATCGACTAAGGGTAGATATAGGAATAATATCCTGTCAAAAACTCAGAAAGGCGGGTACTTTAAGGGAGTGAGGGTTAATTAAATTGCGAGGTGGTGGAAAAAGTAGATACATTTTACAATTTAAATTGTTTTTAAGGGTTGAACATCGACCGTTGCTGGGGGTTTTTTTCACTAAATCCACTAAGGGTAGATATAGGAATAATTTCCTGTCAAAAACTCAGAAAGGCCGGGTACTTTAAGGGAGTGAGGGTTAATTAAATGGGAAATGGTAAGAAAAATAAACCAAGTATTTTGTTTAAAAATTTTTTAAGGGTTGAAAATGGACCGTTGTTGGGCGTTTTTTTCACTAAATCGACTAAGGGTAGATATAGGAATAATATCCTGTCAAAAACTCAGAAAGGCCGGGTACTTTAAGGGAGTGAGGGTTAATTAAATTGCGAGGTGGTGGAAAAAGTAGATACATTTTACAATTTAAATTGTTTTTAAGGGTTGAACATCGACCGTTGCTGGGGGTTTTTTTCACTAAATCCACTAAGGGTAGATATAGGAATAATATCCTGTCAAAAACTCAGAAAGGCCGGGTACTTTAAGGGAGTGAGGGTTAATTAAATGGGAAATGGTAAGAAAAATAAACCAAGTATTTTGTTTAAAAATTTTTTAAGGGTTGAAAATGGACCGTTGTTGTGGGTTTTTTTCACTAAATCGACTAAGGGTAGATATAGGAATAATATCCTGTCAAAAACTCAGAAAGGCCGGGTATTTTAAGGGAGTGAGGGTTAATTAAATGCGAGGTGGTGGAAAAAGTAGATACATTTTACAATTTAAATTGTTTTTAAGGGTTGAACATCGACCGTTGCTGGGTTTTTTTTCACTAAATCCACTAAGGATAGATATAGGAATGATATCCTGTCAAAAACTCAGAAAGGCCGGGTACTTTAAGGGAGTGAGGGTTAATTAAATGCGAGGTGGTGGAAAAGGTAGATACATTTTACAATTTAAATTGTTTTTAAGGGTTGAACATCGACCGTTGCTGGGGTTTTCACTAAATTGACTAAGGGTAGATATAGGAATAATATCCTGTCAAAAACTCAGATAGGCCGGGTACTTTAAGGGAGTGAGGGTTAATTAAATGGGAAATGGTAAGAAGAATAAACCAAGTATTTTGTTTAAACATTTTTTAAGGGTTGAAAATGGACCGTTTCTGGGGGTTTTTTCACGAAATCGACTAAGGGTAGACATAGGAATAATATCCTGTCAAAAACTCGGAAAGGCCGGGTACTTTAAGGGAGTGAGGGTTAATTAAATGGGAAATGGTAAGAAAAATAAACCAAGTATTTTGTTTAAACATTTTTTAAGGGTTGAAAATCGACCGTTGCTGGGGGTTTTTTTCACTAAAAGGACTTAGAGTACATATATCTATTACATTCTGGGGAGACCTTTGAAAGGCCGACTTTTAAGACCGATCCTTTTAAGGGACGTAAGGTGAATTAAATGAGCGGTGATGAAAATAGTAAGGATTTTTCTCTAAGTAGGATACATGTATATGTGTGTCTTCGAAGACCTTCGAAAGCCCGACTCTTATTTTTTTATGGATGTATCGTAAAAAAAAAACATTTTTGAAAGATAATTCAGTTGGTGGTTAAGTACGTTCGTATGGGCAACATTGCCTTCTTTGACCAGGAGCTTGTTGCAAGGCTCAGCGTTTTCTATTTTCACGCGTAATGTCTGTTTACATTAGATCCAGACACCGCCACGACGGTGTTCTTTGATGTAAGCCGACGTATAAGAAGCCGAAGTCGTTGGAAACCGCCGAAAAATTGGCAAAGCCTATATAAAAATTGTCTAGAAAGAATAAGAGTCATATCGTATTATTTATTTCTTTTCCTCACGTCTTGTGGGTATGCTTTTGTTTTAACGTTTTTAGGCTTAGTTTAGTTGCTCTGAATATATCTGATGAAGTGGTTGAATTGGTTTTGTTAGCGAATATAAGAGCGACTTTCTAGCATTTACATTTTTGATATTTGGAAATACGCAAGTTAACCCTGCACGATTTTGTAGATTAGATATTACGATTTACGAGTATTTCGTTTAGATCATAATTAGTTTTTTTTTATTTGTTTTTAATACCTGCATGTGTTATAGTAGATTGTAGATTTTTTTTCGTTAATACTTTAAAGTTCAGTGTGTTTGTGCATGTTTACAGTTTTTTATTGTTTGTTTGAGTTTGGTATTTGGTTGGCCATAAAGGGTCTACTAAGTAGTAGTAGTTTTTTATTATTGCATGTTTTGTGACTGTGTTTTTATTTTGTTTTTAATATGACTTCTCGTAAAATTAAAACGGATTTTCAAAAAATCGCGCGTTTGTTTAGTCAATCGGGGCATTCTTACAGTGATGCATGCAACTTGTCATTAGATTCTGAAATAATGCGACAAGCTGCTATTGATACTTACGGGGCGAACACGTACGTATATCGTTGAAATGTTAAACGGGTTTTGCTTAAAAATTCAGGGAAAATTAGGTTGTTTTTTATATTGCACGAAGAAACTTTTTCAAGCACTATTACGGGAACAGAAATTGTAGAAAAATCGGAAATTGTTGAAAAGGGTACCATTTTTTGCGCAAAAGAGAGACAGGAAAATAATTATCTCACGGATGACGAAATTGACGTGCCGCAATATGCGGAGAAAACATTCTTTGACGTACAACGGAAAAATTCAAATTCTGTCAAAATTTTACCTCAAAATACAAAAAATATTGTTAATCCTTCAAATGAAAGTTTAAACAGTTCTCAAAAATTTTCTTTTAATTGTCCTATAATTGAAGGGAGTTTTTTTGTTTCCAAATGCGACCTCGAAGAAATGACATTTATTTGTGATGCAACTGGGCAGTTAAAATTTCAAGAAGGTGTTTATGTGTATTTTCTAAAGGAAAAAATAAAAGAAGTCAATAGCACGTGTCATTTTTATAGTAAATCTTATCGAATTAATTTAAAATCGATTAAAGTTTACGGGTATTGCGGGCATTACTCTTGTAAAACATTTAAAGTTGTTTGCAATTTAATTAACCCTACAGTGACCGGTTTATACGAATTTAAGGTATATAGTTCTTCGTTTAATTTCTTACACACGGATAACTTAACGCGATAAGTAAGAGGAGTTGAAAGAAATTTAGTTGAAAAACTGTATTCTGATAAAAAAATATGGTTCAGATAAGAATGCGAAACGTGCTTGTTGCGGATACAACATTATTAGAATCAAAAAATCTGCAAGGAATAAAATCTGATAGTGTTTATAAAAATATAAAATCGGAATTTAAAGGAAAGACCGGGACGTTGACGATAAAATATACATTCATCTGCTAGGTAGAGTACACAGAGAGTATATACAGTTTACTGGCGAACCACTAACTGTATACATATTTAGCAAGGAACAAAATGAAATGATAATTCACGAAATGAAAAAATCAGAAAATAAGAAAACAGTTTTATTTCTTGACGCCACTGGAACTGTAGTAAGACAGGCCATCTATATTTGAAGGGTTCGAAACCGAGAAGCGCATATTATACTACGCCGGTGTTATTCAAATCGGATCGGCCAAATTGGGTAACAGATGCGTATGTCCAGTGATCGAATTAATCTCGTCCACTCATGATACCAATTCAATAGGTAACTGGTTATTAAAATTTAAAAGTTATTGGCTTAAATTTAAAAATAGTTGGCCAATTTTTTATCGAATAGTGACAGATTTTTCTCTTGCGGAAATACATGCCGTATGTAATTCGTTTAATGAACAGACACTCTTAGTGTACATTAACTATTGTTATGAATTGAACAAAAATATTTCTATTAACAATACAAGCAATATTACTCCAATACAGTTGTGTTGCGCCCATATGATGAAAATAAATCATTAGTAAATGAACATTTTAAAGAAAAAAATGTTAGGAATTTACTCAAAGAAACTTTAGCCTCAATGACCACCATGAGCAACATTCATGAGTTAGAAATGTTTTTTGAATACCTCACCATTTTACTTGACTCGAAATTTAACTGCTTATCAGTGGAAAACGCAGAAAAATGTATATTAGAACTTAACGTCCACTCGCACGTACATCTAAAGGATGAAATTTATTCAGACGAAGCCGAAAAACCAACAATTTTTGATCAAAGAGATAATTTCTATAGTAAATCGAAGTTCTTTTTGAACTTTTCCTCATTATCATTATCATTAGTATTTCAAAAACTATATGTAACGATGGCGTTAATAATCTCTGAAATGTTTTAATAATTATATGAGTTTCTAAACATATAAAGAGTGTGATATTAATTACATTTCCCATTCATCCTAGTAACATGGCTCTGTTAAAGCCAACTTTTTTAATTCTCACTGCAATAATCAACAATGTCGGAACAAGTTCATCGTAAAGGAATTGACTACGTTTGATGGTAAGCAGCAGAGACATTTCTTATTACGACCGCCATTCAGGATGGAGATGCTACCTCTGCAATACCAAAAACAAGCAGATTGGCTGATGAACCACCACCACTTTATCCAGTGGGGTGAAGGGTTCACCCCAGTATACCATCTCTCAACTATCATCAAACGAATTACGAGGGATGCAGATATGATTTACGTCAAAGGTTTGGAAAAAATGGAATTTATAAAAACCTACTGTTCTCCCACACCGGTTACGGAAATAGGCGTGAACATAAACATTAAACCTCAAGAAGTAAAGTGCAACAAAATCAGAAGCTAATTCTATCTACTCGTGCCACCAGTAATATTCCCAACGATCCTATCAAATTTCTTGGAGTTAAAATTGACTCAAAACTTTCATGGAAACCTCATCTGGCTGATGTATGCAGCAATGTGGCATCGGGTGTTTTTGCGTTGCGGACACTTGCTTCCACAATCTCAAAAGAAGCAGCTTTGACGGTTTATTTTGCTTGTGTGCACTTTAAAATTTCCTATGCTATTCTAGCCTGGGGACATGCGACTGATACAGTGAGAGTGTTTGCCCTGCAAAAGAGGGCTATTAGAATCCTCAGTTTTCACTCAGTACTCTATGCGGCATTATTTCCTTTTAAATACAGAAGAAGCTATATGTAAGGCTTTTTAGTTGTTTGTTGTATGGTTTTTTAAATAGATTATTATTAGAATGTATGTCAATAGAAAATACATTTTTATACCTACTCTCTGATATGCGGCAAATGTGTAATATATTGTTTAATATTTTAAATTAAATCAATAATCATTGTAATGGTCAGTTACTTTTATTGGTTATTAGTTATATATATTTTTATCATATAATAAAACTGGTCTCAATTACACTTAGTTAACTTTTTTATACCCAATAATCTGTGAGAAGGAAAATAACCCAAATAAATTGAGACATCTTTCATATATGAAGGTATTTTCCCGATTAAAACTTTTTTGTCACCCTGTATAACGCACAAGAATAAACTACCTAATAAAGTGCAAAAACATTCACATGTAATAACAAGAAATGTTGCAAAAAACATGACCACATCCTAATAAACATATAAATATCACCGAAATAAGCATCTCATATAATTATAATAACAAGTCTTCGAAAATCCAAAAAAAGAATTATCTTACTGATTATGTAAAACATTTCTGAGAACATAGAACGTCAAACACCAAAAATCAATAGCCAAGATGGAAAATAAAAGCACAACATCGTTTATTACCCTCGAACTAAAATTTGTGTAAAAAACGTGCACCTGCATAGTGTCGAATGAGATAAGCCGCCCCTCTCCGTCACAACTCCCCTCACCTATATTTAGTAAAGCGCCGAAACCACCTTCAAGGTCAAAGTTGCATGCTTTTTTCATTCATAAAACGCATCATGTCTTCTAGCGCCATCTTTTAGTTCATTTTTTAATCCTACATTGAAAGACTAGTAATGGAAAGACAATGCTTTTGTGTCTGAAGTAGAGGTCAGGGACGTAATAAAGGAACTTAAAAACAAAAATGGTAGGGATTACTATGGTTTCAATACAAAAATAATAAAAAACATGATTAATTTAAACATATGCCCATTAACCAGGTTGATAAACCTCGTAATAAAAGATGGAGTGTTTCCAGACATACTTAAAACTGCTAGAGTTGTACCTGTACATAAGAAAGGCCAAATTAATATATTAAACAATTATAGACCTATATCCGTTGTGCCGATTTTTTAAAAAATAATAGAAAAATTACTAAAAAGGAGAATAACAGACTTTTTTGAAAATGACCATCTTTTTAATAAGTCGCAATTTGGATTTAGAGCCTCACTTTCTACAACGGCAGCAAAAAAGCTTGCAAGAAATCATCTTTTTTCGAAAAGGTTTTATCGTTTCATACTCCCTGTATGCATTGTTGTTCTTTGTTGTTTTTGATACTGGCACGGCAGGTAGCAGGTAAAATTTGGCGTAGAAAGTAAAACAGGGTGATCATTAACTTTATATCAAGAAAGTTAAGAACAAAAGAAGTATTTTTATAAGTGAATTGTTCAAAGTGACCTCCGTTTTATAAGCAAAAATTAAGCTAGGTTGCTATTAAGTTATAAGTTGGTAATGTTTTGTGCTAATGCTAAGGGAAGAGAAGAAGGTTAGATTAGTTTTGTGAGGTTAGGGTTTAGAGAGAGAGAAAGGAATAGGATAGGTTTGTTGATTTTTGGGGTTAAGACAGGGGAGAACGTGGGAAACTTTTGGAAATTAAATAAATTTATGTAGCTCCTTTGAAAACTTAAGACTTATGTGGTTTTATTTCTGAAAATTAGAGAAGTTCTTACAACATCAGGTGTGGGGTATAGACCGGATTTAAGATGCATACAAATGAAGAATTTGAAGCTTTTGCACAAGAGCATGGCCATTCCTCCGAAACAGGAACAGTCACAGGAAAAATCAGAACAAAACAGCAAGAGACTGAAAGTTGTGAAGGTCAGTCAGATCTTATTAAGTCCCTAAATAGTTTAGTTCAACAAAATGCGCAAATGTTAAGAATAAATCATAATCAGGGGCCAACACAACCTGCTATAAATGAGAGGACAGTTCCCTCATTCAATGTTATGCCAGATTTATCTAAATCGATTGACGTTTTTAATGGTGAACAGGGACCTAGAAATGCATCAATTTGGTTGAGGCAAAGTCCCATATCTTTAATTAAGTTGAGTGTTTTACCATATGGTTCTGTTTTAAGAGATGTAGTAGATGGCAATGGATGTTCAAAAATTGAATTTGAATGTAAAATTACAGTCAGCAATGCTGATCCTTTTTCATTTAGACCAAGGAAATTATCTTATGAGGAGAAAAATAAATTACAACTAATCCTGGATGACTTACTTGAGAAAGGCTATATTCGGGAAAGTTATTCACCTTACTGTAGTCCAATCGTTTTGCTTAAGAAAAAGAATACCAACGACTTAAGATTGTGCATTGACTTTAGGGAACTAAATAAGCGTGTTGTTAAAGATCATTATGCACCGCTTATTGATGACCAATTAGATCTTTTAAAAGATAAAAAATACTTTACAACTTTAGATTTGAAAAGTGGTTTTCACCATGTTAGACTTTCTGAAGATTCTTGTAAGTACACTTCTTTTATAACTCAAATAGGACAATTTGAGTGGACTAGACTTCCTTTTGGCATTTGCAATGGCCCTTCTGTATTTTGTAGATTTGTAAACAAGATTTTTCAACCACTTATTAAGTATCAAAAAATTTCAATTTATATAGATGATATATTGATAGCTACAACAACAATTGAAGAAAACATACTTATATTATCTGAAGTTTTAAAGATAATGTCAGAAAATTTGTTAGAACTTAGATTAGATAAATGTTCATTTCTAGAAAAGAAAATTCTGTATTTAGGTTATTTAATTACTCAGGATGGCATTTTACCAAATCCACAGAATGTACAGGCAGTGAATGATTATCCACTTCCTAATACACCTAAAAAGTTACATAGATTTTTAGGTTTAGCCTCATATTTTCGACGTTTTATACCGTCTTTCGCACTTCTTGCTAAGCCTTTGTTTGCTTTAATTCGGAAAAATTCTAAGTTTAACTTTAGTGAAGAACATTTAAACTCTTTTAATGCAATTAAATCTAAGCTGGTTGAAGCACCCATATTATCAGTATACTCTCAGTATCAGATTTGGAAACGGAAGTTCATTGTGATGCTTCAAGTGCAGGTTATGGTGCAATACTTATGCAAAAACAAAGTGATGGGTTATTTAGGCCAGTGTTCTATTACAGCAGGCGAAAAACTGATTGTGAGTCCCGATATCATAGTTATGAGCTTGAATTGCTAGCTGTTGTGAATGCTTTGAACCGATTTTATGTATATTTGCATGGTCTTCATTTTAAGATAGTTACAGATTCAAACTCGATTGTACAGGCTCTCTCAAAAAAAGAAATTAATCATAGAATTAATCGTTGGGCATTGATCTTACAAAATTATGATTATGAACTCATTCATAGGGAAGGTAATAAAATGAGACATGTTGACGCTTTGAGCCGCATTCATTCTATTATGGTATTGGATGAAAATACTTTTGAACTCAACCTTGCTATTGTTACGACGCGAAAGTGATACACAAAAAGTCACAGTGGCAACCCCGCGATCCCGACTGAGAAGAGAGAGATGGGACGTGTGTGTGTGTGTGCCGCAAGAAAAAAAAAACGAACGACTTTCGAAAAAGGCAACAATCACGCGGGTACTATTCTCACGTTCTTATATTGTTAAATAAAACCAAAGTTTGTAGTTAACAAAGATCATTTTCTTTGTACACATCCACGAATCATAGTGGTCCTTCGTCAGCCAGATTCCAAATTGAAGTTTGGAGAATCAAGCAAATTGCATCGAAACAGAAACAGAACCAAGCAGCCATTTTGTACGTCGATCGCAAAACCACAATCAACAAGAAACAAAAGGTGAGCGCCTGTATCCTTTTAATCATTCCTACCGTACTTATTTTGATAATCGTTGGAAAAACGTTTACATCGTTCGCCACAGTTTACGTTATTTTTTATGGATTTATAGCAAAAATAATAGCAAAGTGTACAGTAGTTATCGCGAATTTACACGTCCATTCTCGTATTTTAATTGCGTCACGTATCGTCACGAATCTCGATTAAGTTTAGGATTTATTCACGTTGCAAGAAAGGGGAAATTTGCAAGTTTCACACCCAGGCAGTACTCGTACATACATTTGTTTCGAATATTCTCGTTTTGTTTAAAATATCTCGTCTCGAATCATCTCGTGTTTTATTTTTGTGCTAAATAAGAATGCCAAAAGCAAAAAAGCAAACAATGCAGAGTTCTAATTCAACAGAGTCGGTCGACACAGACATTTTGGAATTAAGGCATGCTCGTAAAGTAATATGTCAAAGGTTAAATCGATTTAATGATTATTTATCGAATGCTATTGATCGGTTTCAAACGGAAACTCGGCTTAAGAGCGTGGAAGAAGATTTTTCAGAATTCGATAAAATTCAAACCCGTTAAGAATTTGCAGATGCAGACAAAGTTTTCAACCTCTCGGTAAACAACTCTTCTTCCTCTCCTACCACGTCATTATCGTCACAGTCGGCGCAGGCGCACATTTCGCTGCCACAGGCGGGCGCTGTTGCCAAACTCCCAGACTTAGGGTTACCATCTTTTTACGGAAACTATGAAACATGGTTTAGTTTCAAAGACATTTTTGACTCTTTAGTGGACAATAGAACCGACTTAAGTGAAGTAAATAAGTTTTTGTACCTAAAGGTATGCTGTAAGGGAGACGCGCTAAAGTTAGTAGAGTCTTTAGATATAACCGCCTCAAATTATTCTATTGCCATTGCGTTATTAAAAAAACGATACGAAAATAAACGAGCTATTATTAATTTTCATGTTAATAACATTCTTTTTAATTTACCAATTGTCCATAGGGATTCGCCCTTGCAATTAAGAAAATTAATAGACATGGTAAATCAGCATATCTGTGCGCTACAAAAATTATCTTTACCAGTTGAACAATGGGACACGTTGTTAATTCCACTAATTTTGCATAAGTTAGACAGTAGCAGTATTCGAGAATGGGAAAGCAAACAAACTAATGATTCACTACCAACACTAAGTGAATTTATTAAATTTTTGAGAAAAAAAGTGTTGTACCCTTGCAGCAATAAATCATGAATTTTCAAAATTAAACGTAAATCAAAGCAAATCACGAGATCAAGTACATACAAAACTTCCATTTAAAGGTACCAGAAACTATTCGAATAACAATTCTCACGCCAATTTAAATCAGCAATGTGCATATGGACTTACTGACAGGAGTGATAAGTCAGTCTGTAAAATGGAATTACTGTAACGAGAATCATTTTATTTATTACTGTCCCAAGTTTTATAATTTAAACCCTTCAGAAAGGTTTAATGAAGTGAAAAGGCTTAAACTTTGCAGTAATTGCTTAAGAACAGGACATTCAAAGTATGATTGTAGATCTGGTGGATGTAGAACCTGTAATCAAAAACATAATACATTACTACATATTGACAGAGGTTTTTCGCAAAATTCAAGCAGTCAGAATAATGTCAATAGGACACAGACAGATAATTCAGGGGAAATCACGGCGCGACAACTTCGAGAATATGTAGCTTCTTCTGAAGCTGGGCAACATGCAATGCTTGCGACTAATCCTAACGATATAAACCAAGTTTATGACAGTTCGATTCTGACAAATACCAATCAAGTTTCAAAATGGAAAATAAACGAAATTTCAGGTGAGTTGTCGTATGTTGCGTCTCACACTAATCAAGTATTATTATCAACAGCTGTCATATTGATAGCGGATAATAAAGGACATTGGCACGAGTGTAAAGCATTACTGGACTCAGGTAGTCAATCAAATCTGATTACTAAACCACTTTGTCGCAAATTAAATTTGCAACTCGAAAACATTAACTTACCACTTTCAGGTATTAGTCAAAGTCTAACTCGAATAACGCACCGTGCAAAATCTTTCATAAAGTCTCGCTTTAATCAATTTCAAGCAAACTTGTCATTTCTTGTATTGCCAGTCATTACTGAAAAAACTACCACTTACTAGATTTGATGCTTCAGCAATCATTTTTCCAAAAAATATTAGATTAGCAGATAGTACTTTCAATGAACCACAGGATGTTGATTTACTTTTAGGAGCAGGAATATTTTACGATTTGTTAATGACAGGAAGAATTAAACTCGGAGACAAAATGCTAGTATTACAAGAAACTCGTTTAGGTTGGATTTTGACCGGTACTTTAAACTTTTTGGATTTTCAAAAAACAGTAATTTTTCCGCACGAACTACCAATAAAACATTACAAGAATCTTTGAGTAAATTTTGGCAGCTAGAGGAGTTACCTAACGAAACGCATCTTTCAAAAGATCAACAATACTGCGAAGACTATTTTAAAGAAACGACAACACGGCATTCGAACGGTACTTTTATAGTAAAATATCCATTTAACCAAAATCAAAATTCTCAACTTGGCAATTCAAAAACGACGGCTCTAAAACGTTTCTATTATTTAGAGAGAAAGCTTGGTCAAAACGCGGAATTGAAGACGGCTTATTTAGTTTTTATGCGAGAAGAAGTCATTAGGACATATGAAGTTGAAAGGCGAACTAGATTCGATAAACATTAATGATTGTAACTCATATTTTCTACCTCATTCAGCTGTTTTGAGGAACTCTTCTACTACAAAATGT
The DNA here is from genome assembly GCA_018691245.2 of Ips nitidus. Taxonomy (NCBI): domain Eukaryota; kingdom Metazoa; phylum Arthropoda; class Insecta; order Coleoptera; family Curculionidae; genus Ips; species Ips nitidus. Next base: position 18,728,409 of record CM042792.1, on the reverse strand, counting down.
CGTGTAGTATTTGACGCCAGTGCAAAAACTAGTTCAGGTATTTCCTTTAATGATTTGATATTAGTTGGCCCGACTGTACAACCAGACTTGTTCTCGATTTTATTAAGAATGCGCTTACGTAAATATGTATTAAGTGCGGACATCAAAATGATGTATCGTTGTATTCTAATCGACGAAACTGAACATCGTTTCCAACAAATATTGTGAAGATGGAATCCGGAAGAAAAAATTAAAGTTTATAATTTACAAACTGTCACATACGGTACTTCAAGCGCACCTTTTCAAGCTACACGCTGTTTACAAGAGCTAGAATTACAAAACAGAGCTAATTATCCAAGAACATCAAATTTAATTGATCAAGCATTTTACATGGATGACTTTTTAGCGAGTTTTGATAATGAAACTGAATGTACAGAAGTGTATAAAGAACTCTCAGAAATTTTGGCTCAAGCAAACTTTAAACTACGAAAATGGTCATCGAACAATCAGTCGTTCCTAAGCAACATTTTGCAGTTAAACGGAAATAAAAATGAAGACCATTTAGTTTTGTTTCGTGATAAAAAAAACAACTAAAAACGTTGGGCATTTTGTGGGATCCGGTCGATGATACTTTGAATTATATAGTTGACGTAAAATTTAGCTTAAATAAATTTACCAAACGAACGATTCTCTCAGCTATCTCTCAAATTTTCGACCCGCTTGGTCTTATAGGTCCTGCCACGATTAAAGCAAAGCTATTAATACAAAGTCTTTGGAAGCTAGATCTGGATTGGGATGACAATATTCCACCAGACCTGGTTGACAATTGGCTTGAATTTTCATCTCAGATTCAACACTTGAATAATGTAAAGGTACCAAGACACGTGACGTTACCGAACTCGACTATAGAGCTATACGGGTTTAGTGATAGCTCTGAGAAATCATATGGCGCATGTATCTATATTAGTTCGACCACTCAAACCGGTGAGAAAACCATTACCCTTTTAACGGCTAAATCCAAAGTAGCTCCTGTGAAAAAACAGACACTTCCACGATTAGAACTTTTAGCAGCTCACTTATTGTCTAAACTCATGAATCAAATCAAAAATATTATTGACTTACCGATTTGTCGAACAACTTATTTCACCGATTCGACCATAGTACTAGCATGGCTAAAAATAGAATCTCAAAATTTAAAAACTTTTGTAGCAAATCGGGTTGCAAAAATAACCGAACTTAGCGACGTCACTCATTGGAGACATGTAAAGAGTAAGGAAAACCCGGCAGATATCATATCACGAGGGCTAAATCTCAAAGAGTTAGTGGATAACCACATGTGGTTTTACGGACCTGACTTTTTACAGATCAACCGTCTTGACGTTGAGCTCGAAGATAACTTAACAACCATAACTGATAATCTTCCAGAGTTAAAGTCAAACGTACAATTTACGAACAATAGATGTGCAGCTGTAAATTTAAGTACTGAGTTACCAATCAATCCAAGTTTCAACGACTATCTGTTCAACAAATTTTCTAGTTTAACAAAACTAACTAGAGTAGTTGCTTACATTCTCAGATTTAAAAATCGATCCTTGTTGAAGAAAACCTATGAATACAACACTCTTACTGTAGACGAACTTGACAAGTCTTTATTGGTTTTGATAAAATTAGTTCAACATAGCGTGTTTAAGCAAGAGTTAGTAGATCTCAAACGCAAAGGAATGACAAGCAATACCAGCAAAATATTAAATTTAAGTCCATTTCTTGATTCAGAATGTATAATTAGAGTAGGAGGTAGACTAACAAATTCAGAATTAAAATACGAACAAAAGCACCCTATTATACTGCCATATAAGCACAGATTAACCGATTTAATAATACGAGAAGCACATTTAAAAAATTTGCACGCTGGTATTCAAAATCTTTTATCTATCATACGTCTGAAGTTTTGGCCTATTAATGGAAAAAATGCCGTAAAACGTATAATCGGATCATGTCAAGTATGTTATCGAGTCAACCCTAAACCGACAAATTTCTTAATGGGTTCTCTTCCTCGCTCAAGAGTAGTACCGAGTTTTCCAAATGTGGGGTGGATTATGCCGGACCTATTTATGTAAAGGACGGAACTCTAAGAACAACCAAGCTAATTAAAACGTATATCTGCTTATTTGTTTGTTTTGCTACTCGAGCAATGCATCTCGAGCTGGTAAAAGATTTGTCAACTTCCAGTTTTCTGAATGCATTAAAGAGATTTTATTCCCGACGAGGTAAACCTCACGACATCTACTCGGACAACGGCTTGAATTTTGTAGGCGCAAACAACTATTTTTTAGAGTTGTATGACCTAATCAACAAAAAAGATCACAATGAAAGCGTGACAAAATTCTTAGCTGACAGCCAAATTCGTTGGCACTTCATACCCGCGAAATCACCCCATCTAGGTGGGCTTTGGGAAGCTGCTGTGCGGTCTTGTAAATTTCACCTTCGGCGCGTATTAGGCAATTCATCTTTAAGCTATGAGGAGATGTACACTCTGCTTGTACAGGTTGAAGCGTGTCGAAACTCGCGTCCCTTGGTACCAATTTCTAACGATGTCAATGACTTTTTACCTTTGTCCCCCGCCCATTTCCTAATAGGCGACTCACTGTTAAGTCCACCGGAAGAAGATTTAAAGGATATGCATATTTCACGGTTATCCAGATACCAAAAATTACAACAGTTGTTTCAACATTTCTGGAATCGTTAGTCCGAGAGTACAGGGTGATTGATTCAATTTTGACCACCCCCTTAACTTCAATAATTTTGATTTTAGCAAAAAACGTTAAATACAAAACTAGTAGATATTTAGGTCTACTTTATTCTTAGATAAACAGTTATTATACAGGGTGTCCCAAATTTGAGTAACAAACCAAACTTATGTTTTTTTAAATACAATGACCAACTTTTTATCCGATATTTGAATTCTACGTCAAATTCTAGGCCTAATTGATGTAAAATATTTGTATAGATATTGAACTGTTTCTGCAGCAGCGTCCTTGATTGATTGAATTTTGACCACCCCCTTAACTTCTTTATTTTTGATTTTAGTTAAAAAACTAGTTGTAACAACTTAATTGTAGATATTTAAGTCTACTTTACTCTTAGATAAACAATTATTATAGAAGGTGTCCCAAATTTGAGTAACCAAATTAACCCTTAATCACATAGTCGAGGCAATATTGTTAATATACAATAAGTATAACAGATGCTGCTGCGGAAAAAGTTGAATATTGATACAGACATTTTACATCAATTAGGCCTAGAATTTGACGTAGAATTCAAATATCGGATAAAAAGTTAGTCATTGTATTTAAAAAAACATAAGTTTGGTTCGTTACTCAGATTTGGGACACCCTGTATAATAACTGTTTAGCTAAGAATAAAGTAGACCTAAATATCTACTAGTTTTGTATTTAACGTTTTTTGCTAAAATCAAAATTATGGAAGTTAAGGGGGTGGTCAAAATTCAATCAATCACCCTGTACCTTGCATTTCTCCAAGTCAGAAACAAGTGGAACACCAAAAACGACCTCAGAAGTCAGCTGCCAGTTGGAAGTTTAGTAATTCTCGTTGAGGACAACCTTCCCCCTTTAAGATGGCCTCTAGCAAGAGTGACGGAGCTACATCCTGGTTACGATAATGTCATCCGAGTGGTCTCAGTAAGGCTGCCCAATGGAACCATTACCAGACGATCCTTAAAGAAGGTGTGCATTCTCCCTATGCAGGACGAGCTGGTTCAATGCGAAGAAAACGCTCAGTAAGGAACAATCGATTTCGACAGTTCAGTGCGTGTTTTTTTTGAAAACTTTAATTTTCCAACGCGGGCGACATGTTACGACGCGAAAGTGATAGACAAAAAGTCACAGTGGCAACCCCGCGATCCCGACTGAGAAGAGAGAGATGGGACGTGTGTGTGTGTGTGTGCCGCAAGAAAAAAAACGAACGACTTTCGACAAAGGCAACAATCACGCGTTTACTATTTTCACGTTCTTATATTGTTAAATAAAACCAAAGTTTGTAGTTAACAAAGATCATTTTTTTTGTACACATCCACGAATCAGTTAGGCAAAAATGAGCTTGAACATCGTCTTCGCAATACGTCATCGCCACTTCTAAATAACTATTAACTTTATCGTGGCGCTTCTGTATTTTATACACAATAATTATTATTTCATCCTCATCAGAGGAGCTTGAATCTTCTTCAAAAATTCATTATAATATTCTCTATAAATTTGGATTCAAACTAAAGGTGCGACAAGTTCACAAATCATAACAATAAAAATCACATGTAAGTAAATACTCAGCAAAACAGCTATTTGTTTGGAGTAACCACAACATACCTATTTACGTCAATCGATAACCACGCGTATTTCTTTGCATTTGGAGTCATAACAATGACGTCACACGTGACCACAGCGGTAACTTGCTATTGAAGATAGTTAGCTGAATAGGTTACTGTAAATCTGTGATAATCAGATGTAACAATGCTTATTTTGAAATTAAAATACTAATCAAAAGCCAGTGACCTACAAAGCATATTGCAAATTCTGAGACGCTATGCAGGAATACCCAGTATTAATAAATAATGAAGAATTTGTAATAAATGATTCTTCTGAATTAATAGTCTTAACCCTTAAATGCACGATTTATTTTATTTTTGTAAAATATTGAAAAAACAATATAATAGACATGAGAAAATCATACAAAAATCTAAATGTATTTATTATTTTTATTTTTTGAAAAAATCGTTTGATGCCTAATGGCTACATTATGCATTTACAACAAAAAAAACTAACAGTGAAAACTCTTAAAACAGTTATTTTTGTTATTCAGGCACAGCTCAACGCTGCATTTCTCACACTTCGTTCTTGTAAAGCCTTTACAAATGGGATTCTTGCATCTCATTTTTGAATCCTGAAGAACAGGCCAATGACCGGTTTGATCTGTTCTCACTTCTTTGGAAGGAATATGTTTGGTTGGGCCTCTTTTTCGTTTTGCTGAAATCTCTAGTTCTAAGTTGCTTGGTCTGCCACGTTTGCATGACGATGACTTCAGGTGGCATAACTGATAAGCGATTTCGGCTCGGAACTCAGCTTGATTGAGGAGTTTATCAGATCGTCCTTTTTCACAATGAACTCGTTTATAAAGCAGCCACGCATTTACCACGCTCATGTCAGTTAGGTGGTAAAAAAGTCTCATATACCATTTTCTACTTTTTAGACTTATTTTGTATCTACCCATCAAACTGTCCAACAAATCTACGCCTCCCATGTGCCTGTTATATTCGGTTATAACGTACGGACACTCCACTTCAATATATTTCTTTTGCTTGCGATCAAACCTTTTGATGGACGAAACAGGATTTTTCCCAGCAAATGATGAAAGGAGAGTGACATACTTATTATCTTTCCATATTAGAGACGATATATCTACTCCATCAACTGTGGTTACATATTCATGACTTGTGCCACGAGGAGCTTTCTTGAGTGAGCATTCTGATGGCAGCTTACAGTTTGGCAACCTATTTCTGCGTATAGTACCCAATGAATATATGCCTTGCCTTGCAAGGTAAGTCATGATTGGTAAGGCTGTGTAATAATTGTCATGATATAATTTATAATTTTTTTGTCTTGGTATTATTCGAGCTAGTCGCAACACTATATTTGAGGTTGCACCAAAATTTGGTTCACCTTCATTTAGTTGCTCAAATTTTTCTTGGTCAGTATAAATCTCAAACTTATACGCAAATCCGGACACTCCAGATAAAACAAATAGTTTGAAACCCCACTTGTGAGGTTTCATCGGCATGTACTGTTTCATATAGTGTCGTACTTTGGTGGAGCACATCTGCTCGTTGATACTCAGATGCTCTTCCATAGCAACCGTTGAGAATTTTTTATTGAGATGATCAATGAGAGGCCTTATCTTGAAAAGACTATCATGTCCTGGTTGATCCCGAGGTATGAAAGTTTGATTATTGTTCAAATGTAAAAACTGCCTGATTTTTTCAAATTTGTTCACAGGCATACAGTCTGCTATGTTAGAAAATCTTAGATTTTTACTCCAAAAAGACCTAGTGTTAGGCATATGAACTAGTGACATATATATCATGATTCCAAGATATTGTTTTATGTCCACTTTTGTAAAAACAGGGGGCCTCTCATGTTTCTTCTGTACCGCATATAAGTTTGTTTCGTGTACAATTTTTTACTTTCTCTAGAAGATCATTTGAAAAAATATAAGCAAAAAAATCAAATGGTGCTTCCAATTCCCCTATATCGGCAGCAAGTCTTGTGTCTCCATTGAAGCGCAACTGGTCATCATTTAGTTGCAGAAATTTTTGTTCCCACAAAATATTCTTATTTGTAGGTATTTTATTTGTGAATTGTTTACCTTGTAAAACAGATAAAGGTAAATTGTCTTCTTCGTCGCTAACTTGCTCTTCTTCAGATTCCATTTATGTGCGGCGCTTCTCTTCACTAGAATGTTCTTCATCATTCATTGGAAGGGCAAAGTCCGAAATACCAGAAGGACTCTCCCCTGCATCAATTTCATCATCTTCGCTATCATCCAATTCATCATCGCTTTCTAAACCTGTGAAGTTATCCTAGTATTCAATCAGGTCTCTTTCTGACAAGAGTTTATTATTTTTGCTCATCCTAAAATAAATAAAACAACACTTGTAATGTTCACCACCTAATGCATAATGTCGCCAATTGGCATCAAAACAAAATATTTTTTTTGTTCTAAAACGTAAGCACCAAACTAATTACTTATTATCATACCGTGAAATACAAACCTTATAAACTCTAGATTACAATTTTTCCAAGTGTCAAAACTCGCTACAAGAAAATTATAGCATAAATACTATGCCAACGATAAACTGGTTGAAAAAGTTTATACGCAACTGGCAATAAACGGTTTACATTGTGGCGGTCGCTATGCCTTTCCCTGACCACCTGGAGCCAACCTTGTCCACCGGTAGTTCCACGGCATCACAGACTTTAATTCAGTGACGTATTCAGCAACCGTTTGGCAATTGTTATTGTTGACTGTCACTTAGAGACTTGAGCGTTTAGCAATTAGCCGCAAAACTGTAATTACCCTTCGTTTCCGTTTATACGTTTATTTTATTAAAAGTATTGTTGGATTTCTGCCTCCTTTTATTTGTGGTCGTTAATACCCACAGCATATGCCTGACAGCGCCATCTCTATAAAACGAATGGATTTACATACTTATATGGAACGTAGCCAATTGGATACAGCATGCAATAAACCAAAATTTCTTGTCCAGTATGTTGTATGTATTTAATTAGAGGTATGTTGCCAAATGGCAACTAGATGCATTTAAGGGTTAAGTTTTCAGTCAGTTGTGTTCCTAATTCAAAATTACTAAATTATTTATTTATACTTCACGATATTCACTTCACTTTAAAATTTATCAAGTAATTTATATATTATAGGTACTTTGTATTTATTTTTATTTACTTGCTTGGGTTTATAACTTATAACAAATTAAACAACACGAAACGAAGATTGGTATGGGTTGCTGCAGCTCATTCTTCAGGGCAAAATATTTGGCCATAAAGGATCAGCACGGAGAAGAAACTCTTGGCTTCAAAACCTCAGACAATGGTTTGCCTTAACCACTACTGAACTGTTCCGTGCAGCAGCCAATAAAGTCAGAATAGCCATGCTAGTCGCCAGCATCCGAACCGGATAGGCACTGCAAGAAGAAGAACAAATTAAACTTTTTTTAATATCATTGTTGTAGATGACCAAGACTAAGAGAAGGACCAAAAGTGAGCCCCCATGATATTGAAGGACATTTGAACATCTTGAAGACTTATTTGTCAATGATGACACCATTCCGGATATTGCAAGATGGGTTCATTAATTAATAGATTTTTTCAAGTTTCAAAACAAGTTAAGAATTCATTATTGTGCTCGATGGAAGCACCCTTCTTTAAACATTTAGTTAGTGATTTAGTTAATTTTGCGGTATTGTTAATAAAACGCCGATAGTAACCCAAAAGTCCTAAGAAACCTTTTCGTTGTTTTGTTGTTTTAGGAATAGGAAAATTCATTATTGCTTTAATTTTAGCCGGATTTGGTTTTACTCCCGATTGTGTTACCACATGACCTAAGTAAGCAACTTCACTTCTTAAAAACTCGCTTTTATCAAGTTGAATTTTGAAATTTGAGTCTCTTAATCTCTGGAAAACGAGCTTGAGATTTTGTATGTGTTCTTGCAAGGATGTTGAGAATACAATTATATCGTCAAGATACACAAGACACTTTTCATTTTGTATACCACGCAATATGGTATCCATGATTTGCTGAAAGGTTGCGGGCGCGTTTTTTAACCCGAAGGGCTTTGTCAAAAACTCATAATGCCCATTTTCTGTATTGAACGCGGTTTTTTGAATATCACTTCCATTTCGATCTGATGGAAACCAGACGCAAGATCAATTGTTGAGAAATACTGACATTTGCCAAGCTTGTCTAAAATATCAGTAATTTGTGGTAAGGGATATTTTTTTTCAATCGTCTTTTCATTTAACTTAATCAATAACCACTCGCTATTTGTGCTTTCCGGTAGCATCCAACTTCTTTGGTACCACCCAAATTGGTGATGACCAAGGCGAATCCGAAGGCTTAATGTTCTTTTGATCTAACATTTTCTTTATTTGGTTATTGACTTCCTGTCTGTGAACAAAAGGGTATCGATATGTTTTTGTGTAAACCGGTAACTCGTCCGTTGTTTTAATAGAGTGTTTAATCTTATAGGTTAGGTTAGGCATTGGGCTTTGCATAATTTTACAATGTGATATTTTTCTTCCGAATTTAGATGATCGAGTCGGAGTTTTGATGTGTCCAATTTAGGTTCTGATGCCATATTATCGTCGAAATTGTTTAAATCTATATTTTCAGTTTTTGAAATATCGAAACTTTCTACTTTAATAGGTTCAGAGGAATCAATTGTCGCTGGTGAAATACCGCTGTTTAAAACTGTGGTTAACGCATAACCATCTTTTGCAACTGTCAACGATTCTGGAATTTCACAGCTGTTAATTTTTTGATAAGGAACTATAACATTACCATTTGCAACCGTAGTTTTTATCTTAGTTACTTGCTCCATGCGGGGACTTACAGTAATAAAACAGAATTTGTTTGATGAAATTGAATTTGGATACTTGCAAAAGGGGTTTTTAAACGTTTTGTATTATAGTTAATGTTGGCTTGCAAATATTTTAAGTTATCTAATCCTAACAAACCGTCGGACGCATGATGAACTTTAAAAAGGACTAGTAGTAGAACTTTAAATCTTGGTAATTTGGTAAATTAAATATTTTTGAAGTTGGCAGCAATGCACTAAACTCGTGGTTTGATTTTTGGAAAACTGTACTTACTACAAACGGGTCGTAAGATATTCGATCAGGATAAATTGTCTTTACTACGTCAGGATTCATGAAAGATCTAGTTGATCCTGAGTCAATGAGTATCTTTAAGTTATGTTCAGGGAATATTATATATGATAACTCGCTGTTAGAATCTAGGTTAAAGGATATAATTTGGGGTTTAGTTGGTGGTGTTATTAAGTGTTGTTGTCGTTTTCGAAAAGTTGGTGAAAATTTTCTTCTTGCTGAAGGGACTGTTGAACAGATTCCTCAGGCATTGTTTCTTGGAAAAATTCATTTTGGGTTTGTTCATTGACGGTTCCGTCAAGATAATATGTACTTGGATTTTCACATTGGTAATTAGATGGACATTGGTCGTATGTGGGGTCTAATTCGGTATTGTATACTTCTTCAATGACTGGCATATTCCGGGACGGAAGTTTGAAGAAGAAGGACCTAGTCTTGAACCGTAACTAGATCTGTTTGCATTGGAACCAAAGGTTCGTTGTGTACATACGGACATAGGCGTTGGTTTAGGTAATTGTTTCGAAGGGTCAGGTCTAAAAACATTTGTTGGCTTATTACCAAAAACTTGTGAATTTGTAAAGAATCTTTGAGGTCGTGTGTTAGGGTTAGGTGTAATATTAATTGGTTGAGACGGAAAAGATTGTCGGAATTGATTTCGTGAATTAAATCCGTTCGAAAAATTTGGGAAAAATGGTCTGACATTTTGTTGTGGGTAGTATTGTCCAAAAGGTTGCGATTGTCGGGGTTTCATCTGTTGCTGATGTGAATTTTGCATTTTAACATTGTTTGCGGGATTACTTTGAAAATATCGTACATTACTTTCCTGTGTAACGTATTGAATAGCTTGCGCAAGGTCAATAGGCTTCATGCAACGGATGGTATTACCTAAGGGTTCTTTTAACCCAGATAAAAAGGTTGTTAAAGCCAATTTTTGGTACATACTACGTTTTACATTGGCTGTAACATTATCGTCATGCGCATCTACATAACTAACAAGTAAATTTAAAAGTTCTGAGACTCTATCATAGAAAAATTTTTGGCGATTCATTGTTGTTCTGTTTCAACATTACCAAATCTCTATTCAGACAAGTTTCGTCTCGAGTATCTGCAAAATTACGGTTTAGGGTATCTTTTAATTCTTCCCAAGTAGTAACGTTTTGAACGTTTACTACAACTCGGGCATTACCAGAAAGTTTACCAAGTAGACAATTCAACAAATAGATATTTTGAAAATTATTTCTATTGGTAACATCATAAAAATGATCTATTAGAGACTTACAAGTTGCTAAAACCTGTTTAACTCACTCGGGTTACCATCAAATTGTGGTACGCAATTCAAATACTCGGGTTTTAAACTGAGCCATATCTGTGATTAAATTATCTGTATTAGAAATTGGTAGTACAACTGTTCCCGTTTCAAGAACTTTTTTAAGATTGTCTTCAAAAACTTTAATATTAAAATTAGATTGCGTATTACTATTAATTCTTTCTTGCACTTTCCGATCTTGAAAAGCGGAGTCAGAGTCACTTGAAGGTTCGATATTATTAATAGATAAATTATTCAGTAAATCAGATAAAGCGTTTTCACTTTCTGTCATTGAGGAAAAATTGCACTTACATAACTAGTGTATTCTTCATGCTGGTTATAGGCGGCAAGAATTTCTTGTAGCGATGTCGTCCACTTCCAAATTCCTGTCTACCTGCGAACTCGATCAAGCCTTTGATCGAACTCCAAATTTTAGCGGTATGGGATCCAGTCGTCAATGGCGATTTTGGTCCAATGTCGATGCTAGGAGCCCGCGAAATCGATGGGTAGATTTCCACGATAACGACTTATTGACCGTTCACTTCACTGGTAGGTCCTTTTCGCGATGAAAGTACCTGATTTTGCGATTGCCAATTAACCGGAACTCGGAAAATCAATACACGATGTACTGAATTTTGGCAATCCTACCGACTGCGCCACTTAAGATTTGTGATTGAACGAAGCCGTTTTTAAAAACTTTTATTACAAAAATTGTAAATTACAAATTAAAGGATTAAAATACGTCTTAACAATTAGAAGGCTAGACTCTGACTGTCTTAATACAAAATACAATAAAATGAATTAAACCGAATTATGGCGGATTCCCAGGTCTAGTCAGCAATATAATGGCTAGCTAGCAGTATTCCCGGAATAGGTGGCCTCATAACTCATGTCTCCATTTATTCTTCAACTCTTTTACTGTAACAAAGGAATAATGACTGGTCAACAATAATTATTGTAATCAATAATATTAATTCTCGTTTACAGGTATTTGTCTACTGGAAATACCTTCTCAAGTCTCCAGTACGAGTTTTATGTCGCAAGATGTACAATTGGATTAATAATTAGAGAAACGTGCCAGGCAATCTGGAATGTGCTCAAAGACGTAGAAATGCCAGAGCCAACTATGGAAGTGTGGTTACAAATTTCGGACACATTCTATTCGAAAACAGACTTTCCCAATTGCGTCGGAGCGATTGATGGAAAACATATACGATGCATTAACCCTAGAAGAGGAGGTTCCAATTTTTTTAATTATAAGAAATATTTTTCTGTGATTTTAATGGCAGTTGCCGATGCAAATCTACGTTTTGTTGTTATTGACGTTGGTGCATATGGAAAAGAAGGTGATTCGACAGTGTTTCGAGACAGCCCTCTTGGCAGGAAATTATATTCGGGAAGTTTAAATTTGCCACCACCTTGTAATTTGCCCAATACTGACGGAAATGCTCAACCCTTTGTCATGGTTGGCGATGAAGCATTCAGGCTTTCTACACACCTGTTGCGCCCCTATCCAGCCCGTAATTTGAATCCAACGAAACGGGTCTTCAATTACCGCCTCTCACGCTGCAGACGCACTGTAGAATGTGCTTTTGGGGTTTTAGCAAACAAATGGAGAATTTTTCACACAGCTATTCTCGTGGAACCTGATCTCATTGACTGTATAGTCAAAGCGTGCTGTATTCTTCATAATTTTGTCCGCAGGAGGGATGGTATAAATTTTGAAGACACGGAAACCCATCCATTTAATGATATTGGTAATTTTGCGGGCCCACGTGGTGACGGACTGACTATTAGAGACAATTATGCTAATTATTTCATGACAGTAGGAGCTGTACCTTTCCAAAACAATTATATGTTCTAACTCCATTTTGTATCAAAAAATTATGTGTACCTACATACATCTTGTAAAATAAATTATAAAAATCACTTACTTTTGTCATCTCTCTCTTTATAGGTGAATTTGGGCCACTCTGGGTTCATGGATTCGCCCACATTAATTAACCCATGCCCTTTGTCGAGCATCTTTGTTTGAATGTTCAGAGGCTGATTTGTCCCAAATGGCTGGCAGTCCATGAATAATTTCAATGAATTTGTCCGTATCAAACATATTTTTGATTTCGATGTCAAAACGGGATGCCTCACAACCGCACCGTTCAACAGTTTGCATTCAACTGTGTGTGTCATTGTGTGGTTCCCGCCAAGTTTCCGCGTACCGCTACCCTGCACTGCGGCAGCATGTTGCCGCGCATCCCGCAAACAAGGAAAATGTAACATCTGACATTTAACCTTGTGCGATATTGCCGTACTGCAACACGGGACCCGCAATGAGGGACCGCAAAAACGGATCGTATAACACCGCACTAAGTGACGAGTCTGAGCATTCTGATGCTCATTGGTCTGACTCCTGATTATTGAGATTTAGTTTTTGTTAGGATTGACTCTAACTTTGTATGCAATTCCGTTGGTTTAATAGGTGTACACGAATTGAGTCGGTCGTATGTTTTTCTAATTGATTGAATCCATAATGAACAAGTTTGAGTTTTCTTGATTTGGTGATAATGACATTTGTTAACTAACACCTTTTTCAATAAGTGTCATTATTAAGGGACAGTGGCGGGTACTAATATACTCAATTGTTTAATTGAAAGATTCTGTGGATACCGTATTACCCAGAATAACACATTTTAACATCGTGTATCATTTTTAATTTAATTTAATTTGACTTGTTTATTATTGGATTTAATTTTTCTCGATTGTGTCTTTAATTAATTGATTTTCCCGCTTTGGATACTCCCCTTTATTTGTTTGTTCTGGAATGAGTGTTACCGTGTGGTCAGGGTTCCTGGAATGATTTGGGAGTGTCAGGGAGTATATTTTTCCTCAAGTGTGACTTTATTGATTTTTCCCGTTTTGGATACTCCTCTTAGTTTTTTGTTCAGGAACGAGTGTTACCGTGTGGTCAGGGTTCTTGGCAACTTGTATGCGTTAATGTTTAATCTTGCGTACATGTAGGGAATTTCGTTTTTTTTTTTACTCGATTTTGTCTTGTTGTCAATTTTGACATTTACCTGATTGTGACTTTTACCGGATTTGACTTTCTTTGTAACCACTTTGCTTTGTTGTAAAGGGCTGAGCGGAATTGGGTGCCGCCATGGTCACTTAACCTCTAAGGTTTTTGGGAGGGTAGTTCATGGGGGGAAAGTCTCAGAGTCCCTGTAAGTACCTTAATGGCCCTGGAGTACGGGGACTTTCTACTGTGTTCGACCTCAGCCCCAATTGCTTGGTTACGTGAGATTTGGCGTCAGTGGTTTCGTTCAGAACACCCCAGTAGATTTAATTTTTTTGTGTGGTTACTAGTACACTAACCGTTCGGTGTATTTTTCGGGTTTTCTAGAGAGGGTTCCTATCAAAAACCTTTCCTTTTGTTGGTGGACGATTGTCTTCTCTTTCCTGTTGGATTTCTTTATTTCATTTCCACCTGCCAGGTGATTTGTTTTGGTTTCTCTTTCTGTGGTTTTCCTGAGCGTTGAGTCCTGTGTCTGTTTATCTCTACCGAGGCCAATGAATGAGGTTTCCTCTCACATAACTAGGTTTACGCAACGTTGGTTTCATGTTCAACCCCGTTTTAATTTTCTGGACATAAACCGGTTAGAGATTTGTAGGGTCATGACGACTTCTCCTGGGAATATTGTTTGAGTGGGAGACTGGAGCGAGTCAACTGGTACATTGTGTTTTTTTTTTTTTTTTTTTTCTCCTCTTCAGAGCTACTTCATAGCTGTGATGAGCTTCATTTTCGTTTGAAAGGTTGTATGCCTCCTTCAAATGGTATACTGGCGCCCATCATTTGTTTTCTTGATTTTGGTGGTTTATCGTCTTTTGGTTTGCTTTTCTTCAGGTCAGTTTCGAGGTGCTTTTTCACTTAAAAAAAAATTGAACAAGTTTAATTTTTTTTGGTTACTTAGGGGAGTGTGTTACGTACGAAATAGAGTTTTCGTCCGTTAACTCGTTTGATTTGTGTTTTTAATGTACATGGGCCTAGTTACACTAGTAGACCGATTCCGATCGCTTAAATCCTCCAATTGCACTTTGTGCACATTTTGTTGTAAATGTGGGTGCGTGACCTGATAAGTTATCAGGTGCCGTAGTCACGTGATTGGTTTCGATTTTTGTCGGGGAAGCGTCGGTTTGTGGTCGTGTTTCTTTGTGTCAGGTGCCATGTGCCTATTTAATCACCCCACTTTGTGATATCGGTCTCTTTACCACTACAGCACTCGAACTGCCGACATCTGGTCTTTTTTCTGAGCGGTGTGGCGCGTGTGAATTTTTAATCCGTGATCATCTGGCCGAATTACAGCATTGTGTTCGGCCCAACCGGATATTCAGAGATTTTTCCAACCGGATATTCAGAGATTTTTCCAACCGGATATTCAGAGATTTTTCCAACCGGATATTCAGAGATTTTCCAACCGGATATTCAGAGATTTTCCAACCGGATATTCGGAGATTTTTCCAACCGGAGATTCGGGGACTTTTCCAACCGGAGATTCAGAGACTTTTCTAGCCGGAGATTCAAAGACCTTTCCGACCGGAATTTCAAGGGCTTTCCGACCAGAGATCCAAGGGTTTCCTGACCAGAGATCTGAGGGTTTTCCCGAGCAAAGAACGTTTCAATCGGGGATTGAATCAGCCTGACCGGGACTGCTTTGTCCAGAGTTTTCCGGACCAGCCCACGTGTTGGAAAAGCCGATCACCGGCCACAGAGTTTCGAAAGGTCAGAGTCGAACCACCACAATTCCTCACTTGATTTAGTTTTATTCTATTTTATTTTATTTTTATTTTTTTTTAGTTATATTAGTTTGCTCTAAACAACTTCAACACTTGTCATCACCTCTGGTCACCTTTTTGGTTGCCGGAACAAGTGTTGAAGCTGTTTGTTCGTTTTCCCTGGTGTTCTGCTGTTTTCTGCCCTAGGTACCTGTCACCAGTCTCTGGACCTCATTTCCTACCTGGAAATCAGCGGTGGCCACTACTGACTACTGGGAAGAGGATACTGGAGGTTCCAGGACCCAAACATCGTCTTAAGAACTGGTAAGGGCAGTTAGAGACAGTTTGGCACTGGGAAAACTTTTCCTGTTTTTTTTTCCTTAATTTCAAATTTAGCTTTTTTTTTTGTTTTTAACATTTTTGTGGCAACTTAAACTCTCATTAACGTGAGGTTTCATCTTAACAAGTGGGCCACAGTAAATCCCCACTGCTACAGGGAATTTCAATTTCAACGTCGCCAAACTGTCAATGTTTGGTGTGCTATCCTGTATAACAAAATAATACATCCCCATTTCTTTACCGTTACTTTAAACGGAGATGTTTATTTGAATTTTCTCCATCAAGAACTAGAGGACTTTTTTGATGAGCTTCCGTTGGAACAAGAGAGAAACATTGTTTTCCAACAAGATGGCGCTCCACCTCACAGTGTCGTAGCTGTTAGAAACCATCTAAGTCAACGGTTCAATGAATGGATTGGGAGGGATGCACCAATAAAATGGCCTCCTAACAGCCCTGTCTTGACGCCGATTGATGCATTTTTATGGGGAACGCTAAAAGATCGAGTGAATGCACATAGCATTGAAAATACTGAACATTTGAAAGAACTTATTAGAATGGTATTTCAAATTCTGAATGAAGATTATAACCAATCGCTCACTCCGCGTTAGAAAGGTTACGAAGAACGTATATCAAATGTATTGAAGAAAACGGGGGCCCAGTTGAGCAATTTGATTTGTGAAAACTACATGCTTTATTATATATTATTATATCTATAGTTGTTTCAGATATTGAATTTCACTCCAAAATAAAATCATTGATATTTTCTTTATAAAAAGGTCATGAATAGTGGTCTCGTATTGATGACTAATTCACCAATTCACTAATTACTCAGAGCTACAAGAACGAGAACTTGTTTTTTTTCGAATGTAGCCGCTTAGTGAAAATGCGAATATTTCGAAAACTATTACATTTATAGGTATAGGACATATTATAAAAAAAATGTTCAGAATTGTTTGATAATTCTAGAAAATTGAAAATATAACTTTGACTTGTCACGCATTTCTGAAACGTCCTGTATAAATAACAATATATTCTGCAAATAGCATCATCTCGTACAACTTTTCTATTCATCATTTTTTTCTAATGTGAAAAATAAAAAAGTTGAGAGTTTACATTATAAATGATCACCGTGTACACGGCGTTAATTATTTTAACAGATTATTAGGCTAGTTTCTATATTACAAAACCAAAGCTTTAATTTTGCAAAAGAAAAACGAAGCAGTGTGTTCCGTGATATCGTACTTCGGTAGGTTAATAACCCAGCACCCCCTCTTCCACCATCCCCTCCCTCAACAGCGTGTTGGCCGGTGTTCGCACTTTTTCTGGGGTTTACCACCTTATTTGAGCCCTTAGCTACCCTCATCTTGCTCATTGCGTTGTCCACTTGCCACCTGTTTGCTAGTTTGGTGCATTGTTTGTCTAATTTTAACTTTACATCTTGTTATTGTTGATGTTTATATGAGTTTTATCACCCTGTTTGAACCCCTATTAGCCACCCCCATCTGGCTTAATACGTTGTCCACCCGTTTGCTGGTTTGGTGCATTGTTTACTTTCAACTTCACTACCTGCGGTATGAATGGTTGCGGCTTTAACCTTTTTATTGTTAATCTTTGATTGATTTGTGGGTTGCAGAACTATCTACCTGTCGTCACTTAGGTTATTGATTTTATTGTAATCCCCTCTTAAACGCTCCCCCTGCCTTCGAATTAACGGCATATCATTACGGTTTTTTCAAAAAAATTTAGCATCTCCATTTTGTTTCCTGTTTGATCGCCTCTGCCGTGGATGGTGAATTAAATCTAAAGTTATCTTTTCTCTCCCCATAATTCTCTCCACAATTTAAGGTTTTAGTTTTGTGATTAAATATGTAGTGTCAGTTTTTTTTTTCTCCATAATCAGGTAATTATTCAATTTTAAACCTTTTTTATTCATACTACATGTGTTAAATTTTATAGCTTTATTCCCCCCTTTAAACAACTTTTTAAATTCACAACTCACTGTCTCTCCCTTTCTAAAAAGACAGCCGGCGCATTGATTGTCGAGTTGAGGTAGGTTTTCTCGTTTCTTAAACATCTGTTACACATAAGTAGAGTAAGTTATTCTTGTAGCACCTGAAGATGGCCATTTATATGTCCGAAACTAGTAGAGCAGGCCTTACCCTTTGAAGGTCGAAATAAAGTATTGTGGAGACGACTGCGTGTCATTCCTTTCCTTTTGAACTTAATAAATATTTTGTGGAGATCGACTTTGAGTTTTGTTTTCACTTAAATCAAAATCGGTTGGAACAGATGACTTGAATATCACCCTTATAAACTTCTGTTGTCCCACAATATTACCCTTCTTAACACACAGTATAAATTCTTGTTTAAAGAAATCGTACTTTCCAAAAAATTGGAAACACGCTAAGGTTATTCCTCTGCCAAAGAAAAATAATCCAACAGAAATGAGTGACTTGAGGTTGATATCAATACTACCAGTATTTTCAAAAATTCTTGAAAAAGCGATGTATTACCAAATAGCTGAGTTTGTGACAACTTGTGGTGTAATACCCCTAAGTAATACCCCCTAAGCAATCTGATTTTCGTAAAAGTTACTCGTGTACTACCGCGTTATCGGATATAGTGGACGACATTGTTGATGCTCAGGATAAAAATTTAGCTACTGTTCTCATACTGCTCGATTATACTAGAGCATTCGACATGATAGATCATAAAACTATGATTGCAATTTTAAAGTTTATAGGGTTTGGAGAAAGAGCATTGTCTCTTCTCGCATCTTTCCTTGTTGATAGACATCAAACAGTTCAAATAGGTGATAAGGTCTCTGAAAACTTACACAGTTTTGAGTAGAGTGCCGCCGTGGAGCATCTTGGGACCTCTTTCGTACAGCATTTATACTTTTAATTTTACAAATACCCTTTATTTCTGTAAATATCATTTGTATGCTGATGATGATTAAATATAAAGAATAATTCAAATTCGACCCTCACCATTAGGATCCCAGAAACCATAAGAGATACGAGAAAGTTTAAATTGGGGCAAAGTTGCGCAATTTAAATCTTAACCAATCACACATTTTGGCGATAATTGATGACTATACTAAGTTTACGTGGCTGTATCCGACTAAAAGCACTACTGCAAGAGAAACCATTGAATGCTTTGTAAGACAGCAAAAGACGTTTGGTAATCCCTGTAGGATTGTGACTGACAAGGGAACAGCATTTACTGCAAATGAATTTTAAGACTATTGCCAAGGGGAAGGCATTAAGCATGTAACAATCACCACAGGAGTTCCGCGAGGAAATGGACAAATTGAACGCGTTCATCGAACTGTTATACTCGTACTTACCAAGCTTAGTGTTGAAGATCCAACAAAATGGTATAAATACCTTGATCGAGTCCAGAGAGCTTTAAATTCTACTTATCAACGCAGTATTGATTTGACGCCTTTTAAAGATTTGACGCCTGCTAATAGGAGTGAAGATAAAACGAAAAGAGGACATTTTGATTAATCAACTTATAGAAGAAGAAATCAAAAAAGAATTTTGTGAAGATAGAGAGAAGTTAAGAAAACATAGTAAAGAACATCTATTGAAGATTCAAGAAGAAAATCGAAAAGGATATACGAAAGGAAGGAAATGACAAACAGTCTTCTCCACAATATTTTATTATGACCTTAGATGGTAAGGTCTGCTCAACAAGTTTCGGTCACATAAATGACCATCTTCAGGAGCTACAAGAATAACCTACTTTACTTGGTGTACCAGAAGTTAAATGTTAAAAAACGAGAAAACGTACCTCAAATCAGTCGATCAATGTGACTACTGTCTTTTTACAAGGGGAGAGACAGAGAGACCCATGTTATAACGAATTAGTGAATTTAACATAGTTAAGTATATGGTACGGACTATGTGGGGGGACTATAAGAAGAATCTACTGGCGACAGATGGAACCACTTTTGTTAATAACATCTTTATTGGTGACTTTGGTTTTAAACCCATTCATAGCTCAGATTTTTCTTTCCACCCTCGAACTTTAAACCTGTCTAACTGTGCCCTATCCCAAAACGATTTAAGTATTTTGAATTTAGGACTTAAATACAATTTCACTTTTTCACCTAGAGTAAATGATTTACAAGTTTTCTCTGCCCATTTGGAGAACGTAATTTCTAGAAGTCTCCCTGAAGCTTCACAAGGTGCAGTTCGATCTGCTTGCGCCGTCCATCTTAACAGGTTTCACGCAGGAGGTCTCTCTTCAGTGGTTCCTGCAGTAAGCAAGACAGAAAACAGGAACTTGTCCTCACTTAAGAAAAAAGTCAAAGACAACGATTTGATAGTAACAAAAGCTGACAAAGGCAATTGCGTAGTGGTTCTTGACAGAACTCAGTATATGGACAAGGTCCTGGATTTTCTGAGTTCGGACTCCTTTGAAATTTTAAACTCCTCCCCTCTGGACAAATTCCTGGTGAAATTTAAGTCAATTATTAATAGAGTCCAGACTACTTTAACACCTTTGGGATTTAATAAATACAAAATCATACCTATCAACCCTTCCGTTCCCAAACTCTATGGCCTTCCCAAAATCCACAAACCCAATATCCCCATCAGACCAGTGGTTTCCTTTTGCGGTTCTCCCTGCCACCATCTTTCTGCCTGGTTAAATGATATTATCCTTAAAACCACCGGATTTAAAAGTAAATACTCCATAAAAATTCATTTGAACTTTGCTCCCAACTCAAAGACTTAATCATCCCAGACACAGCAATCATGGTCTCCTTCGATGTTTCCAACCTCTTTCCCAGCATCCCACCACCTGATTGTTTAAACTTGGTCCAGGATTTGTTGTCAGCTTCAGAAGGTCTGGACCCATTCCAGGTAGAAGACTTATTAACCCTGGTGGCTCTGGTACTGGACCAAAACTTTTTCCAGTTCAACAACACCTTCTACTCACAGTCCGGGGGCCTGGCTATGGGTTCATGCCTTTCCCCTCTGCTAGCAGAGATTTTTATGTCCAACATTGAACATTCCCTAGAATCCTACCACTCCTTCAATAAAATACTCTTTTTCAAAAGATATGTGGATGACATTTTTTGTATTTTTGATGGGTCTCTTGATGACCTTCAACAATTATTCATGTTTCTTAATGATTTACACCATTCAATCTCATTCACCATGGAACTAGAGTCATCCCATAAACTATCTTTATAATTAATAATAATAATTTTCCAAACACATTAGTTAATAAAATTTATTTTAACCATTTTAAAAAATTTGTTAATAAGAACTTAATACATTCAGACAAACCTGAAAACCCAAAATTCTTTTCCATCCCTTTTTTGGGTCCACTGTCACTTCAGATTAAAAACATTTTCAGGTTAAATAACATAAATATTTGCTTCAAAGTCTCCAACACCTCTAGACAATTCCTTTCCCACTCCAAAGATCCTACTCCCCAACTCCATAAATCAGGCGTTTACCAACTGTCCTGTTGTACCCCAGGATACAGCCCTCTATGTTGGTCAGACGGGCAGGAAGTTTGCCACTCGCATTCATGAACACACTCGGGAGTACTTGAAGTTCACCAACAACCCCAGCCTAAATACCACGTACATGAAATCTAATTTCTCTCGACATCTTCGTCAGAATGATCATACCTTCAACACCGAACAGGGTTTCAAGATTCTTCATGTGTGTGGTAAGGGCAGCCTCCTTAACCACCTTGAGGTGCTTGAGATTAACAAGGCTTCTGGTGATGGTGGGTGCACCTGCCTGAATGATCAGCTTAACCATACATCAACCTCCTTTTTTAGGTCCTTAACCTTTTAATTCATCACATACCCTTTTACACAACCCTAACACCTCCTCTTTCACCTCCCCTCCCTCACCGTGGTGTGTGTCGGTGTCGGCACTTCCTCGAGTTTTACCACCCTGTTTGAACCCCTATTAGCCACCCCCATCTGGCTTAACACGTTGTCCACCTGTTTGCTGGTTTGGTGCATTGTTTACTTTCAACTTCACTACCTGCGGTATGAATGGTTGCGGGTTTTTAACCGTTCTATTGTTAATCCTCAATTGCTTTGTGGGTTGCAGAACTACCTACCTGTTGTCAGCTAAGTTATTGATTTTATTTTATTGTAACCCCCTCTTAACGGTTCCCCCTCTGCCTTCAAATTAACGGCTTATCAATGTGAAATTTAAAAAAAAAAATAAAAAATTTTTGCACCTCCATTTTGTTTCCTGTTTCATCGCCTCTTCTGTGGATGGTGCACAAGTGTTAAGCTCTTTTTTCCCCCCTAGGGTCTCACCCAGCCCTAAATGGGTCTAGTTTAAGTTTTTTGTTTAATTTTTAATTAATTTTTTGATTTAATGTGCTATAGTTATTTTTTTCTCCATAATGAGGTAACTATTAAATTTCACATAATCTTTTTAATTCATAGTTACATGTGTTAAATTTTACAGCTTTGTTCACCTATTTAACTATGTTAATTTCACTATTTCGTCATAACATGGGTCTCTCTGTCTCTCCCCTTGTAAAAAGACAGTAGTCACATTGGTCGACTGATTTGAGGTACGTTTTCTCGTTTTTTAACATCTCGTTTTTTAACATTTAACTTCTGGTACACCAAGTAAAGTGGGTTATTCTTGTAGCTCCTGAAGATGGTCATTTATGTGACCGAAACTTGTTGAGCAGACCTTACCATCTAAGGTCATAATAAAGTATTGTGGAGAAGACTGTTTGTCATTTCCTTCCTTTCGTACTCCTGCGACTCCACTGAAAGAATATGGACTACTACTTCTTTCTAATTGTTAAGTGTTCGTAAGGTTGGATTGAACCCTGAATTGTGTCCCGTACAACAGCTGCGGAGGATCTGGTTGCCTGTCGAGCCAGTGGCGCCCATTTTAACCCCCCCCTAACTCTCCAATTTGTCGAGTGATGCCGTGGTACTTCCTTGCCACGTGCTAACGACACAATTCAAGGGTGAACCTCCACTTTGCGAGCGGAATTTTGCTTTAAATAGAAAAAAGGTCTTTAATAAAATTTAATAGAAAAAGAAAATCTTATATTTCAATTACACTTTCTAATACCCTAGAAAGTTCGTGGCAAGGCTACATATACTCGTAAGACATATTAGCATTAGAGGTTCAGCAATGCAGTTTACTGAATCACCTAATGATGATATTGTTATATTGTGTTACAAAAAAGACCACTGTAAACTGCAATGATTTTCACTTTTCAGGGAATGTTAATATTGGAATTATACAGTGCGTTTTTTTTAACGCGCAACATAGGATTTTACGGGTTAAATTTGTAAGCACATTTCAGACCGTGTTATTTTGGAACTACAAGTATAAAACTTGATGGGTGGCTGTTTCGTACCCTGAAGCTTAAGTAAGTTTATCAATTCGGCCTAAAAAGTGATTAAAAACTTGCAAAAAATCGCTCAAATGAATGGCAACATTGCCCAAACGGGGCCGTTTTTGTCTGCGCACCGACGTAGCGTACCAACTAAATTGTTACCGCGGCTTCGATGTAAAATAATTGTACTATTTAACTGGACCGTTACGGTCTTCACCTTGATTTCCGAATTATGATTATTTTTAGTTTGTTTTCGTTTTAGGATCGCCTTCGCGACACGACAAAGTGCGTGAAGTTAGTTATAGTTTGTTGGCTGTAGCAATTTGTACTCTTTTTTCTCTGTGTACTGCAAAACCAATAGTTTTGTTGTACCACCCGAAGTTTTACGCAATATAACAAGAAATTACAGTCCTGTTTTGGTGGTATGAGAAGGACAAAAGACGCCTTCTCGTTTTAGTGAATTTGGAATAAGAAAATAACTTCTATCCAAATCAAGGGCGCGTAATCCGCCGGTCGTTTACTATAAACCATAGAGAAACTAATAACTAAGAAGAGAGGTTAATCCCATGATATGTGGTTGTCACAGCGTTTAGCAGTACTCGACAATGGCGGCGTATTGAATCTGCGTTAACGATAGTGTCGGTAAAAAAGATCCCGCTTTTCTCCGCTTGACAATAGGCGGGACTTTTAAACGTACCAATAAATTGTTTGGCTTTTCAAAACTGTATGACCTTCACGCAATTTGGATTGCACATGCAATTTGATTGTGTGCAGTTACCAACTATATAAAATAATTGTGTATGTACACAATTAAATTGCATATACAATAAAAATTGCTATTGCTGGATAAGATGGGTATTTTTAAAAAAAGACGAAGCACCTATACTTTCACAAATAATTCTAAATTTATTTTATATTATAAAGCTTCAGTGGTTGAAAAAATAACGAAATACAAAATACCTATAATATTAATTAAATGGCTAGCAACATTTCAAACAAACAATTCTTAAATAATTAGTAACATTAATTTAAACCATTAATTTGTAATTAATGTTTAAATAATTTTTAATCCGTCAAAAACAAAGACACAAGATATCTAATAAAATACAACAAAGCTTAACTCAAACAGGTACTTAGTTACTTAAAAAAACATCAAACACTTTTTTAAATAAAATAACAGTCTAAACATCACGTAACATTTTCAAAATATGTAGAAACAGGAAACAAAGTCCAACATTAAGGAGGGTAATAAATACTACATTGCATCACATATTGTCACGAATAACATAAATTGCACTATGTTCCGTTACCTAGTCGGGCCCCGGTCTCCCCTAGTGCACTGTCTGAATCAGCAAGACCGACAAATTGGGGTCACGATGTGGGTATTTAATCAGCGTCTCAAGCCATCGAAGATCACTGGTCTCTAGGTCGGTCTTCGAGCATCAGTCCGAACTTTCTAGTGCCCGGACGGCTCGATACCTTCTTGGAAGTCCAGGCTGAAAAGACGAGAGTTCTTACGCAACCAAGAGGTGACCGTCCGAACTCTTGAACCTATCAGTACCTGAAGTAAGTCCTTTGGGCGTGTCGGTCATAGGGGCTCCCTGCTCGTATCGAGCGGGTTTCGCTTGGCGACACTTCAAGAGGGCTTGCAGGGCCTTAAGTAAATCCTTTGGGCGTGCCGGACACAGGGGCACCCTGCTCGTATCGAGCGGGTACCGCTTGGCGGCACTTCAGAAGGCCTTACGCCCATACCCCCACACCCACGCATCTACACACCCCCTCTCGGAAAGTGTTCCATGCGCGTCCCGCCAGCGGCGGTGCTAGCGGCCCTCCTAGTCTGGGGGTAAGATCTAGTTCATTGTAAACCAAGTAGTAAATAAAGACGACATACTTAAGCTACGAACTTGTTTCTCTTCCTGCGCTACCCCCTAAACGTGACATGGTGGAGGCGCCGGGTATCGATCCCGGTACCTCTCGCATGAGTATAAGGTTATGGTTAATCAGCAAAAACAGATAGTATCTTTTTTCAAAGAAAATTGAGTGCTAATAAAAAAGTTTTTAAGGAGAATCCATAAACAGTATAAAAGATGGCGGAAGAAATGGAAATTGACAGGAACGAACTAATCAAGAAAAATGAACAAATAGATATTATATTTAGCTTATATGACTTAATTGTTTCAAAATTGCCAGCAAATTCTAAAGGGTTCGCAGTAGTTGGACAAAACCATGTGATCGATTTGGATATTTCTGATCAAATCTCTGGGGTTCTTTTTACTGTTTATACATTATTGAGAAGGACACAAAATAGTGCAGATTTTGGAAACGATAAATATAGAGCATACACTGCGAAAATTGGGGATACTGATATAAACATTGCCACTCTTGCTACCGAATTTAAAGCTACGAATCAACAATTAGATTGGATGATGGCAACACCAATAATTAATTTGCTTACCGCTTTCAAAGGGTTTTTCGATGAAGTTCGCACTGGTGTTACAAAATTCCAAGTTCGTAGTGACATCGCAACAAAAATAAAAAGGGCAAGAACAAACACTTCTGGAAGAATCGAGCTCACTCCTAATGATAGGAATGTTGGATTGGCATATTATGGGTTGACTAATCAACATATTCCATTGTTGCAAGGAATAACGCTACCACCTGAAAGAAAAACAGGACTTTTAAAGAGTTTAGGACCAATGACACAATGCATCATGTTAATTAATGAAAAAAGTTATCCACAAAAATTAGTTGAATCAGTGAAAAACTCTTTAAGGATGCTTCCCATGCATGGGGAAATCGCTACTGCATTAAAAGATGCTGATTCTCCTGGCAGAGTCATGGGCTTGATGAAGGAACTTGCAGATCTCCTAATATTAACAACTGCTAGATCAACTCAGAAAATTTATTTGCCTATCATCCTAGCAAGATATATGTGGGACGTAAAACCACAGGGTTTTCAATGGAATTTCGCTAATTCGAACATGCTAAGATATTACACAGAAGTAATTCAAACTAGTAAAATTCAATTCACAATGAGAAGCGGGGGTTCAGATAGCGACACAGCTGAAGTGGTCTTCCATAGCATGTTTGGAACATATATGGATGATTTAGGAATATTGAGCTCTATAACAAACTGGGGAGCATGGAAGCAACGAAAACAACTTTCCAGCGTGTTTACAAAAAGATCTGCTGCTCCTAAAGTGACTTTTGTCCCCAAAACCTTTATCATGGTCTCAAAAATGGCACAAGCATTATTGACAAAAAATATGGGAAACATGGATCCATGTGCAACTACAAGACCAAGTTTCAATGGAGTTAGGAAACGCAAATTCAGTGAGGTTTTTCTCAGTTACTTACAAACAGGGAAAACAGTCTCCAATTATAGCACAGATCCTCTTCAACTACAATTATCTCTTCGAAGGCTTCGTGATGAGATAACAGCAGACATAAAATCATGCGAAGAAGCAGGAACACGAACATGGCTGAGGAAGCAAGAAGATGGATGGATTGAAGAAGAAACAAGAATTGAAGAAAGCGGTGTTAGTTTCTGGGGCTAATCTCTGTTCGTCGTTATTTTTCATTAACAAACTTTTTATATGTGTAGGTGTTCAATTTTTAATTGAGTAGTAATTAATTTTGTAATTTGAAAAAAAAAATGAAATGGCAGGAAGCGATTGGCAGTCCCAAACTAGCTCCTAGAACAACATACTTGGGGCAAATCAGGACGGACAAAATGCAGGAGACGCAGCAGCCGGGACCGTAACCGCCGTCGACTGCAGGGGAAGCCTTGGTAATACGGGGCTAAAAGAAGAAAGAGAAGAAGAAAAAGGAGAAAAATAGAGAGAAGCGGGAAAAAGTAAACTTACTTGACTCCATTATTTTTGTTCTTACACTTCGGCGACCAGTTGAACAATAAAATAAGTTGTAAGGGTAACATTTTGCGTAAGTAGGGTGCAAACTCAGTATATTTCATATAAAAGCTTACATAGTCTAAACATTAAGTATAAACAATAAAACATAACTTACAAAACACTTATTTAAGTAGGTTGACCAAACCGTTACGCCCTCTCCCGCCAGGACAGCACAACCTAGGAACCCACGGAACGAGCGACCATCCCGCGCACCTCGAAGGTGACAAGGAAAGTCAACAGAGGGCGCCACCACCCGCGAACTGAGTAACGGGTGCTCTGGCGCACAGGAAGACAAGCCGAAGCGGGACAAGGCCGCCCTCCACGAAGGAGTGACAGATTCCAGGAGAACCACATGGGAGACAACAAGAGGAGCGTAGTAAACTTGAGATACGAAGGGTCACACATTGTAAATAAAGCCATGGGGCACGTAGGTTATACAGTTAAGTTAGGGTTAAGTGTCCGGGGCGAACACTCTTCAGAGGGGGGAGATGTCACGAATAACATAAATTGCACTATGTTCCGTTACCTAGTCGGGCCCCGGTCTCCCCTAGTGCACTGTCTGAATCAGCAAGACCGACAAATTGGGGTCACGATGTGGGTATTTAATCAGCGTCTCAAGCCATCGAAGATCACTGGTCTCTAGGTCGGTCTTCGAGCATCAGTCCGAACTTTCTAGTGCCCGGACGGCTCGATACCTTCTTGGAAGTCCAGGCTGAAAAGACGAGAGTTCTTACGCAACCAAGAGGTGACCGTCCGAACTCTTGAACCTATCAGTACCTGAAGTAAGTCCTTTGGGCGTGTCGGTCATAGGGGCTCCCTGCTCGTATCGAGCGGGTTTCGCTTGGCGACACTTCAAGAGGGCTTGCAGGGCCTTAAGTAAATCCTTTGGGCGTGCCGGACACAGGGGCACCCTGCTCGTATCGAGCGGGTACCGCTTGGCGGCACTTCAGAAGGCCTTACGCCCATACCCCCACACCCACGCATCTACACACCCCCTCTCGGAAAGTGTTCCATGCGCGTCCCGCCAGCGGCGGTGCTAGCGGCCCTCCTAGTCTGGGGGTAAGATCTAGTTCATTGTAAACCAAGTAGTAAATAAAGACGACATACTTAAGCTACGAACTTGTTTCTCTTCCTGCGCTACCCCCTAAACGTGACAATATTTTAAATGAATGATAGAAATCACATAGATAGGAACTTATTTCACAGCAAAAAGTAACACATGACAAGGTTATATAATATTTAAACATTTTTTCGTCACGAACAAAGACGAAAGACATCTAATAAAACAAAACAAAGCTTAACTTAAACAGATTTCTAGTGACTTAAAAAACAACAGTCACTGTTCAGTAGTAGTAAGCATGGGATATCGCAGGACGTGGCAACTGCGCACGACAGTCTCCACGCATTACCGAGACAAGCCACACGGCACATTTTTCGCTCTTAAATAAATCAGTTAAAAACCAGTTCAGGGGTGTTTTTAACCACCAATTCTTCACCTAAAATCATTATACCACAAGTATCTACATGGTCCTTCGAGCCGGATATCTATAACGGTTGAAGAATCTAGTGAAATCACAAAAATCAAAGTAAAATTCGATGTACGACGGCCATTGACGAACATCGGATCCAGCTAGCAACACAGAAGGTCGGCGACGGCGACGCGACGTGACGAAGTTACAATCGTCCAGCTGAACTAGAATCACGAGGTATTCACAAACACAGCACCGCACATAAGCAGAAACGGCAGCGAAGATCAGCCAGACGTATGGTTCCACAACACCGTTGAAACTACGCAGGAAAATATTCCGTCTTGGATGCAATCGCCGAGTTTACAAACTAAATAGCGAAGCAGGGCCGATTCACACGGAATTCAAGGTTAGGTTTTTCGCTATTGAGGGTAAGTGTGGCCGTATAATTGTGAATAGCTTACTATTTTATACACATTCTCATTTTATCACACAAATCAAATTAAGAAATACCTTTATTTTAATCTTATTTGTTAATTTCTCAAATAAATCATGGAACGCACGGTAAATGAAGAGTTAAACAAATTAAAATCTCTTCGCCGTATAAACATCGCTCAAATTAATCGTTTTGAAACTTTTTTAAATAATATTTCAAGTACAGATAACAAAATCGAAGAAATCAAGATTCGACTGCAAAAGCTAGACGATGAGTGGTATGCTTTTCAGAAAATTCAGTGCGAAATTGAATTAAATTCAGTTGATAATTTAAATAGCGAACTTGAAGAGAGACAGTTATTTGAAGACAAATATTTCAGTTTAACTTCTTTAGCACGTACTTTAATAGAAGATTTTCAAGCGGGAACAAAAGTAGAACAGAAAGTTGAAGTTAGTCAAGACAATGTAAATGTAAAACTTTCTCTTATAAATTTACCTAACTTCTTTGGTACTTATGAAGGGTGGTTACCATTTCGAGAAGGGTTTACTGCTTTGGTACTCGGAAATGAATCGCTAAATAACGTACAAAAATTCTATTATTTGCTTTCATGTTTAAAAGGCGATTCCATGCAAGTAATTCAATCTTTAGAAGTAACAGATAATAACTTTCCTGTAGCTTGGAAATTGTTACAAGAACGTTATGAAAATCACAGAGTAATTGTTCACTCGCATGTAAAAGGAATTTTTGAACTTCCAACTATGACTAAAGAAAATCACAGTGTTTTAAGAAAAATCATTGATACATTTCAAAAGCACTTTCGATCGCTTCAATCTTTGGGGCAACCGGTCGAACAGTGGGATACACTTTTGATTTATATTATAAATAATAAATTAGATTTTCATTCTAGAAAAGAATGGGAAAGTTCAATAAAAACAAATGAGGTTCCAAATTTATCAACCTTTATCGATTTTCTAAAAAATAAAGCTCAATTACTAGAGACATTAAACACAAAAGAACATAAAAATATTTCAATTTCACACGAAAAACCTATAAAATGTAATCACGTTACCACCACTGAAAACAATCACACACATGTACACTCAGATCGACCCAGCATAAAATGTAATTATTGCAAAGGTTTACATTTTACTTTCAAATGCGAAAAATTGTTGAGCATTGATCCAAAGCATCGTTATGCTGAGTTAAAAAAAACACAAAATGTATAGTAACTGCTTGAGATTGGGGCATTATGTGGATTCTTGCAGAAGCGAACGAACATGTTTAAAATGCAAGAAAAAACACAATTACTATTTTACATGTAGAGAACCAAATGACCAAAGATCAAGAAGTTTTGAATCAAAATGCTAACAATCACACATAAAGAAAACACAACAAATTATCATGAAAATGCATCACTACATTCAAATACGCAAAACACAAAAATTTTGCTGTCTACAACACAAATGTATCTAAAGGATGTAACAGGCCAATTAATAAAATGTAGAGGTCTTTTAGATTCTGGATCTCAGTCTAACATTATCACCGAAAGGTTATTTAACATTATCACCGAAAGGTTAAAAAATTAAATCTAAACTCTACAAAAATAAATTTGCCAGTTGCGGGTATAAATCACTCAATCACCAGTATTACTCACAGAGACTTGGTACAACTTTAATCTCTCGATTTAACCTATTCAGTTGATCTTCCTTTTCTTGTGATTCCAAATGAAGACCACAGGCGAAAAAGGCGCTTTGTCAATTTTTTGAAGGAATTGAGATAATGGTGCCATCTATTAGAGCATTTCGCAAACTTTCATTCCCTATTACCGAACTTGCAATAAACGCGCTAAGTCTGGAGATATTTATCATTCAAATATTTGGGTACAGAGAAAAAAGGCGCCATGTCCATGCGACACTGGCGAATAAGGCGCTTTGTCAGCAGCCACAGAGTTGCACAGACATGTTTGGTTTTTTATTCTAGGTCTAGGATAATTTCGGCATTTTAGTCGTTGTTTTTGAGGGGTTATGTTGGTTGTTTAATTCGGTGAAAACGTGAGATCTTTAAGACAACAAAAAGTTAATAAGTTTAGTAGTATACTTGCCTAGTTAAGTAATTATGTCGAGTTCGGAAAATAGTGAGAGTGACGTGTCTAATAGAAAAATCGAGAGAAAAACTAAAAAAAGGAAAAAATACGGGAAACTAACTGATGTGATGAAAACATTCAATTTAAGCAGCCATGAGATTGGCGAGGACTGTCTTTGTAGTCGATATAAATGTTTCCAGGCTGTTCCTGTAACAGCACGAAAAGAAATTATTCGAAAGTTTAATGAATTGAAATCAGTTAATGAACAAAATCTTTATCTATGCGGCCTAATGTCAGTTTTGCCAATAAAACAGAGAAGGCCCCGAAAAGCGGAACAACTTGCTCAATTTCACGATGCTTCCTATCATTATAGGATTCGATTTCATGACAACGAAGAATTAAAGGAAGTTTCAGTATGTCGTAAAGCATTTCTGTCAATACACGGCATAGGTAGGAAAAAACTAGAAGTGTTACAAAGATCATTAAAAGAAAAAGGTGTAGCACCCATTGATAATAGGGGCAAACACCATAACCGTCCTCATAAGCTCTCGGAGGTGTCAAAAAACGTAGTAAGAAATCACATCAAATCCTTCAAAGGGAGAAAAACTCATTACAGTTTACACAAAACATCAAAGCTGTATCTTCCTGAAGAACTAAACGTTAAAAAGATGCATAATATGTTTTCACAAAAGTTTCCAGATGTTAAAATATCTTATGAAACTTATAGGACGATATTCTCTACAGAATTTAATATAGGATTCGGGTTTCCTAGATTGGACACTTGTAGTCAATGCGACATAATCATCGCGAAAATGAAGGGTCTTGAATCTGAAAGATTCAATTTAACAACTAGAGGAATGACTGAATCTTTACAGTTTAGACAAGTAGAGAGGAATATCAGAAATTTGAAAATAGAAATTAAGCTGCATAAATTAAAGGCTGACCAATTTTACAAGAGGAAGAGAGAAGCCAAAATAAGTAGTCAACGAGTTTTATCTACTGAAGCAATTTGCTTGGATTTCTCCAAAACCCTTCCACTTCCCAACATAACGACCAATGACGTCTATTACAAAAGACAGCTATCTCTATATTCGCTAAATATTCATGTACTTTCGACTTCTCAAGCAATATTTTATACATTTCCAGAAACTGTTGGAAATAAGTGAAGTGATTCGGTCAGTTCCTTGCTTCATCACTTTGTATTCAACTATCTCAACGAAGAAGTCCAACATTTAGAAATATTTTGCGACTCGTGCGGGGGGGCAAAATAAGAACTATACTGTGTTCCGACTTCTTCACTATATAGTCCACGTTGAAAAGAGGCTACAATCGATAAAACTTACTTTTCCAATAAGAGGGCATTCCTATTTGGAGTGCGACAAAGACTTTGGTTTGATTAATCAAAAGAGCCGAGCTGAAGTACGGAAGATTGGATTGAAGTATTCAAATCAGCTAGAGTTAAACCAATGCCCTTTGAAGTGGTTGAAGTTGAACAAAGCAATTTTAAGAACTGGACGTTCTTTTTTAAAGAGATGTACAGAAGAAAATGTCCCTTTCCAACTCGACCGATTCGAGAACTAAAAATAGTTAAAGAGCATCCTCGCCTAATTTACTACAGGACTACATATAATGGAATGTGGGAATCCAGCCCTGTAACAGACCCAAAATTTAAACCTACTCAAAAGTGCAGAGACGGAGAATTTGAACTGCCCGATTATTTATACAATGGTACGTAAGTTTTCTACTGATAATATTACAATGGTATAATCATAATTTATTTAAAAATTTTAGAGCTTTTACCAATAAGTCACATTAAGTGGAAAAATCTGCAAGATTTGAAAAAATTTTGTGGGCCCGAGGCGCAGAATTATTTTTCCAATATTCCACATTCAATAAATTAAAATACCTGAAGCCTCTCTGACTCGAAATTAGTTTATAGTATCATGCAGGGTAAGTTTTCTATTTAAAAACAAAAAAAAATTAATAAAAAATCCTGTTTTTTAATAGATCAAGCATGCAAGTATTTTGCTGAAAACACCATTACTTGAGTGTTCACTTAATGACATGGCGCTTTCTTAGAATGTCGCGCATGGACATGGAGAGTTTTTCCATTTTTTTTTATGACGTCAAGTGAAAGAATGTTGTTTTTGTAAACCACGCTACATGCTACATTAAAATCTACCTAATAATAATAATAATAATAATAATAATAATACTTTATTCATGTTAAGCACCAGATGGTTTACACACGTCAAGGATACAAAGTAGCAATCACTAACATAGATAAGTAATTGCAAATATGATGCTAAAAAAATTCCTAAAATAAGTGCTAAAATATAGTTCAAAACAAAGCTTGATCAGTAATATTTAGATTTGTTAAAATGGACAATTAGACAATTACATCCAAAAAACAAAAGACTTGACAATGAATTTAGAACTAATATACTACAATTACATACACATATCACTATACTAAGCTATTACTATTCAAAAAGTCATCAAGACATAGACATATAGAATGGGTTTCGAAGCAAATAATCCCGAAGTCGGTTCTCGAACCGGGTTACGGGAAGCAGCCTATAACTGTGTGGAAGTTTATTATAAAATTTTTGTGTCCCAGTAATTTGGACCTATTCTTGTTCTCTCTAACCTATGAAAAGGTATCACTAGGTCACCTCCGAAACGAGTCTCCCAGCGGTGCAGATCGATATGCATTGTGGTATGGTTGAAGTTATTTTTCAGATGCATTAACTTTGAAATATATAAACACAAGGGAACGTCATTATACCGAGAGCTGTGAATTTCTCCCTACAGTCATCCCTGTAGCCCAAACCCGAGACCACCCTGATTGCCCTACGCTGAAGAGCGAAAACACGTCGCCTACCCGCGGAGTGACCCCAGATTATTGCAGCATAGGACATGACAGAATGAAAGAGGGCGAAGTAAGCAGTGCACATAATCTGAACGTTTACCGCACCCGATAGTCTTCGAAGTGCAAAAACCGCTCCCCGGAGACGGGAAGCTAGTTCTTCTATATGATAGTCAAATCTCAATTCAGTGTCTAGTTGTACGCCCAGAAACCTGGTTGCCTGATTAAAGTGTGGGATGCTGGCCGTATCTCTAAGAGAGAATACAGTGCGGGAAGTTTTGTCCTCATGAGAACTAGGTTGTTTTTCTCAAACCAGACCCGCGCTCGAGCAAGAGCCGCTTGAGAGGCTTCAGCAGCCGCATTAAGGTCGACATTCCGGACGGAAAAGGTGGTAATCGTCAGCGAATAGAATATATTTCTCAGCATGGGCTATTGAGGTTAGGTTATTAATGTACAGTAAGAAGAGAAGAGGGACCAGAAGCGAGCCCTGTGGGACACCCGTCCTTATAGTCTCCCTCTTTGAGCTTTTACCATTAAGGGATACACACTGAGACCGGCCACTTAGATATGATGTTAGTAAGGCAATGCTGTTCCGGTCGAAGCCGTAATAAGAAAGTTTTCTTAAGAGAAGATTATGAGACACACAGTCAAAAGCCTTGCTTAAATCGCAAAAAACCGTGACTGTGTGTTCCCTACTCTCGTATCCCTCGAGGATGGCACTCACCAAGTTCAGTATTGCCTGAACAGTGCTTCTGCCTTCACGAAATCCGAATTGATCTGGGCTTAACATTGAATTATCCTCTAAAAACGAGGCAATCTGGATCGCCATGCACTTCTCAATCACCTTTGAGAGCACCGGCAGGAGAGATATGGGTCTGTAGTTGGACAAATTACTCTTATCATCTTTCTTGAAAATTGGCACCACTATTGCCCCCTTGAGGCAGGAAGGGAAGATTTTTTCCATAAGGCTCAATGTTGATGATTGATGAGCTTTGTCAATGGAGCCAGAAGCAACTCGCGTGTAATTTTTAAAAGTTCAACGGTCATGCCAAATGTGTCCCTGGACTTTTTATTTTTTAGATTTCTGATTACATCTCGCAGCTCAATGTAAGTCACCTCTCTAAATGCAAAAGAAGCACTGACGTCCCACTCAGGACGAAAAGGCACGTCATCGGCCGACGCCGAACCTTCAAGCAGGGACTCCGCAACTCCGGTAAAATAACAATTGAATTCGTCCGGAGTAATTGTACAGTTCGTTTTTGTCTCTCTCTTTTTGGATGACCTGTTATTGTTGATGATGTCCCACACCCCTTTTGATTTATTGCGAGATCTTGAAATGTAATTGTCATTATAATTCTTTTTTGCTGTTTGAATTGCAATTTTATAATGAGATCTGTACCTGGATAAGTGTCTACTCCTCTCGGTTGATGGATACTGACTGCATAGGTCACACAGAAAATGTAGTTGCTCTCGTTTTTGTCTCAGTTCATCATTAAACCAAGGCAGCAGGGCATTACTGTTTCTCAATCTATACCTTTTTTCCGGGAAACAAGTTTCTATGAATAGTTTTAAAGTACTACAGAATGAGTCCCATTTATTGTCAGTGGAAATTTCATCGTTATTCAGAAATGACCAACTACATACCTCTAACATGTTATAAAATTTGTGTTTGCCCTCCTCAGTCAGAGGTCTATGGATTTGATAGGTTTGTTTTTCAATAGTGTTCGTAGACTCAATAGGCAGTTGTAATTCGAGTGCCTTATGGTCTGACAAACCATTATCACAGACCACCAATTCAATGGAATCAATCAGAAAGTTCGTAAACACATTGTCCAGACAGTTATCGCCCCTGGTTGAGGCATGAACTAGTGAACTGAAACCATATGTTCCCAGCAAATCAGTTAGTCTGGCTGCCCCCCTATCATCAGTATTAAACAACACATTAAAATCCCCCACCAAGAGTACCCGTTTCTCGTGTCCCAGAGCTGTAATAGCTCCTTCTATTTTTTCAATAAAGATATCAAAATTTGCTGAGGGCGGTCTGTACAAGGTAATTATGTTCAAATCAAATTTGTTAATGTAAGTACAAGTAATCTCAACGCATTTCGGCACAGTAAAGTCACTTACCACACAGACTTCCCTATGTTCGAGCCCCGACTCCAGAAAAATTGCAACGCCCCCCCCTCTAGAGTCACTCCTACAAAACACAGATCCTAAAACGTAGCCCGACAGACACAGAATTTTCATTGTAGCGCTGTCGAGCCAATGTTCAGAAATGCACAAAACATTGAAATTTTTTTCAGCAATACTTAGTAACAATTCATCTATTTTGTTTAAAAGAGATCTAACGTTTTGATAAAACAACTTAAAAATTTGAAAATTTTGATAGTCATTATGCGTTGGAATATGTCGAATATTGTTTCCTGATAAGTCATTTCCTGATGAGTTCATCCGTTGATCGGATTGGAGGACATCCTCCGATTCGCTTCTAAAAAATTGCGGCCCAGTCCGAAATTAAATCGTTCGAAACGCACGCCACTCGGCCAGAAATTTTCTCGGTATACAGTATCTTTGAACTCCGGGTCCACACCGATCATGAAGGATAAATGGTCGGGGTTTGGTTTTTTTACTTCACATAATTTAATGCTAACAGAACTGGTAGGAGGCGCTCCAATATTTTTTAAAATATATGTTTGTATGGTATCCACCGCTACTGTATTTTTTACTCTTGACAAAAAAAGCCAAATTTTTTTATTCTTATTTACTGGTTTTAATGCTTGGAAATCACCGTTCTCCCTCATCGCGGGTACCGATTTGACGGTTACTGTTGCCTCGTCGCTTTTGCAGGATTTTGCGCTGCTGGTCAGTTGATTTTTTACGACCCCGTGTCGCAACTTGGCTCCATTGTAACGGGGGCAGCGAAGATGCAGGTGAAGTAGGTTCAAAGATTGAATTATAAATATCCGTAGCCGTACCCACGGAGGCAGCATCTCGTTCGAGTTCGATCGTTTCCGATCCTGAGGCTATTTCATTTTTGGTTTTTTGGGTTGGTGTTCTCCTTGGTATCACTGCGACGGTCTGAGTGTCGTCGGGGTTTTCGGTTTGACGATTGCGAAGTCCCGATGTCACTTGAACTTGCAAGACTGAATTTTCGTTCGATATGATTTTGTTTTGTTTTTGTTTACCAACAACAGCTGAGGATTCGCGCCACTTTTTCTCCAACTCGATCGCTCTAGATTTCCATAGATTGCAGTTTTCCGTGAGTAATAGGTTTTTATCTTCGAGTTCTTTTACCAGTCGTTTCAGAAATTCAACTTCCGGTGGTTGCTTGATTGAAGGAATACCTTGGTCGTTTTCGATACCCCGCGTTTTGCTCATAACCTTACTTGGCTCCAGATCGGTAGTTTGGGAATTACAGGGTAAATCAAATTTGACCCTCACCATTGGGATCTCGGAAACTATAAGAGATACGAGAAAGTTTAAGTTGGGGCAAAGTTGCGCAATTCAAAGCTCAACCAAATGCTGTTTTAAAAATTTCGATTTTCCTAGCACTTCCGATAGAGATAAGATATCCGAAAAAAACTGAAAATTAGACTTTTTGTTTTTATTTATTTAGAACTGCGCAGTAGGCGAATGCGTAATCAAAGATGGTGGACTTCCGTCCCCCTCGCTTAATGCACAAACGGGTTATAATTTGTATTATTGTTACCTCCTGATACTTGTTCTTTTTACTCATTGATAATATCAGTTTTAATTTAAGCTGGGCAATATTTTTAAAAACAAAAATTAGAAATGTTTTTTTTTTTGTTTTGACTATGCAGGGTGGAACATAAATTTGTGGCAGATAAAATATGGGTATTTTTAAATAGAACCACATTTTTTAATACATTTAAAATTCTACACTTAATTCTTAAACTTTTACACTATACAGGGTGTCCCATAACTATATGACAATCTCTCCGGAGCATACAGGGGAGGTCAAAATAATACGATTTATTCATATAAACATTTTTCCTAAAGTCACTCCTAAGGGAGATATCGAGCCCCAAAGAACTGCCTTCCAATTAACGTTTTTGGCCGTAACTTTTGAACCACTTTGTATATTGTAATGATTTTTGGGTTTAATGTTTTATCGAAAGAGACCTTCTATTTGACATCAAAACCAGGTATCTCGTATTAGCAGAAAGACAGGAACTAACTGGTACTCAAGACACAATTTGCTTAAACTTTGACAGCTGTCATTATTTTGAGCTGCAAACGCATTAATAGATACTCTTAACATTTTTATCGAAAAATCGTTCTTCTTATTTCGATAAAATGAACGGTTTTCGAGATAAATCCATTTTTCATTGAACTGCTTAAAACCCAACGTAATTAAAAATATTCATCATTCATCATTCATCATAAATATTTCTTGAATTCGTTTTTTGTTTAAAATACACATGAAAGGCGAAATTAATGCAGAACGAAACGAAAAAGTATGAAAGCTGATAAGGACAGTAGGGGTTGGACAGTAGGTAATTTTTCGATAAAAATGTCAAGAGTTTCATATTCATTAATGGCGTTTGCAGCTGAAAATAATGACAACTGTCAAAGTTTAAGCAAATTGTGTCTTAGGTACCAGTTAGTTCCTGTCTTTCTGCTAAGACGAGATACCTGGTTTTGATGTCAAATAGAAGGTCGACCCGTTCTTTGGGGCTCGATATCTCCCTTAGTAGTGACTTTAGGAAAAATGTTTATATGAACAAATCGTATTTTGACTTCCACTGTATGCTCCCGAGAGATTGTCATATTGTTATGGAACACCCTGTATACAGGGTGTTACAAGTTCGATGCATTAGCATTGCTATCTCAGAAACTATTGTTGATAGAGCTTTAGTTAAATGGAGACAACGTTGTGCATTTTATTGCTAAACAATTTGGTTAAAAAAAAATGAATTTTTTTTTTATTATATCCGGAGTAAATTCCAAAATAATCATAAAGTGGTAAAAAACAAATAGAAATTTGACTTTTTCGGTTTTTGTCGGAAATCTCTGGATGTAATGAAAAGTTTTTGAATTTTTTTTAGGTATTCAGCTGAAATCGGTTAAAACACGTTGACGTTTTTTATGTTCTTGTCGTAATATTATTTTCTTTGTTTCAGATATTCTCCCGGTGAAGCGAGATGCATAAAAAGTCGTACCGGGGAACGCTGGAATTCTTATTTATTTTACTAATAAACTAAAGATTTGGGCGCGGGTTGTGTAGTTATTTGCTATTTCGATTTGCTGTTATACCATATGCAGCATTTTCCTATCCACAATATTTGGCCGCATAATTTTTATTTAATATCCGACTAAATGGGGATGTATTAAAATAATTGTCATTCCTTTAAATGTCAATCTACGCATGGCGAACTGAGTAACTGTGCAGAAGTTGACATTGGAATTGAACCAGACCAGCAATCAGTCATTAATATCTATCAAACGTACAGGGTGATTCAATTTTGACCACCCCCCTTAACTTCCATAATTTTCATTTTAGCAAAAAACGTTAAATACAAAACTAGTAGATATTTAGGTCTGTAAGGGCGAGTCCGGGTGGGCGTCAATTGTGTTAGGCGGGTCCACGGGGCTCCTCACTTGTGTACGCGGGGTTTTAAACCTTTGCTTAAGGGGCAGCAGTATTTTCCCTCACGAGTAGGTTCGAAGGCCAACAAGGTTGCGATGCGGATACTTGAAGTAAAAGTCTCACTGTACACACTGGGGTTTATTTCCAA
Source organism: Ips nitidus (assembly GCA_018691245.2). Classification (NCBI taxonomy): domain Eukaryota; kingdom Metazoa; phylum Arthropoda; class Insecta; order Coleoptera; family Curculionidae; genus Ips; species Ips nitidus. Next base: position 18,688,671 of record CM042792.1, on the reverse strand, counting down.
TTAAACTGGCAATAAACATTAGTTTTACTTAAGTTTAAAAAAAAGACAATGAAAATTATAAACTTGTGTGACGACGCTTGGTACGATGTGCTCTCTCTGAAGAGCAAACTGTGACTCTCGGATTTTGGTCAGCACGCCCTCTATATGCGGTGTTGCCAACGTTGCCGACAATTGGGTGTAACAACTCTCCCCCTTTACTCTTGGAACCAGAATGGTGAGGAAGAGTAAGAATGGTTTGTGGATGGCTACAACAGTGACACTTAGGAGCGGTCAGGACACGTCCTGTCCGGGAGGTTCTGAGAGGTCCAGGGGTTCCAGCCCTGGGTGTAGGAGTTTGTTCTGGGATTTTCTCTTCAGGTTCCTCGGGCTCGTCTATAGCTTCATGACTTTCCGTCGTTTTGTCGTCTCGATTAGTCTGAGCAGGTGGTCTTCCACGCTTTCTGATTGGCCGGATTGGGTCAGGAACATCCCNTANACGNAAGT